>JABFPJ010000185.1:0-54909 GCA_022817425.1 Gryon sp. ZL-2020 | reverse complement strand
CTTAATATTAAACGATTGTCAAAGACCAACTGTCAAACAACGCCAATGTCGATAACATGAATTGAAAAAATACGAATTGTGTGTTCAAAAATATGGTTATGTGTGAAATATTGGTCGCCTGTCATATTTTCAGTTTTTCAATTTAGAGTTAGCAAAAGAACACGTGTTCCAAATAAACCTGAATCTAACTCGATCCTAGAGTCGAGTTAACGGAGCAAAAGAAAACGCCATTAGACATAAAGACCCGTAGCCAACTTCACATTAAACATTATTTTAAGGGTAGTTTTTAAATTTAAGACACTTAGTAAAAAGTATAAAATCTATTAAAAACAGTTCTTTTAAATTGACAAAAAAGTTTTAATTAAAATTTTTTTTAATACGAACAAAAGGTGTATTAAACTGATGAAATATTTTGTTAAATCAACAAAAATAAATAAAAAAAAATAAACATTGTTAAATTGATAATTTCAAGATTTCATTTGAAATAAAAAAATTGTTCTTTCATGATCATTTTTTGTTTATTTTTTTAAATTATACAAAAGTAAAAAAGGGTTTTAAAAAAGTTGATTTCGTAAATTATCGTGATGGAAAGATCACACGTGTCTCGTATTACAATGTCAAAATTGTGCGATTTTGATACTTCGCATCCTTTTTCGTAACACACTTCGATCAAAGTGCATCCAAGTAGAATGCAATTGAACGTTGTTACAATTGAATTATAAATACATGCCGCTACATAGCTGGCATGTGGCCGCAAAATTTACCTCTAAGAACAAAATATTGTGTAAAACTTCAAGTTCGATGAGGAAAGAAGCGCGATTATCCGACGTCGACAGCTGTGCCAACAGCTGCAGGTTTTACTTCCATAACTGCAAAATCCATCAAGTGTTCTGGTTAGTTTGTCGGAGCACTAATGGACACAGTCATTTTTTATAATCTAACAAAATTGACATTCCATCGCAAAACTGTCGGCAAGATTGCTATTGTAAAAGTGTAATTGAACCATTTTTCCACGAACATTTTCAACTCGGAAATTCGATTACATTTTTTTCGCCCAAAAATTAAGCCAATAATTGTTAATTGAATTGTTCAATTTTCATGTTACTTTTACACTAAAATTTCTGCATTTTTATATAATTTTTAATATTAAATTTGTAATACAAAATATAATTTTATTTAATAAAAGTAAGTAGTAAAAGATTTCGTAAAATTAGTGAAAAGTAAATTTAAAAAAATGTCATGAAATGTTGTATTAAAAAGTTAATTTAAAAATAAAAATTAATTTGCCTTTCTTTATTCAAACTTAATCTAATTTTTCGACTTGTTTTATTTTATATATACCTTTGCCTACGTCAATTCATTCAATGTTGCAAACGACTAGACGCAGATTATGGTCTCTTATGTCTCGTAAAACAAATAAGATCATTGCGAGCGTACTTTGATCCTATCCTTTCACTCGGCTTTTGGTAGTCTATAACCACTGCATGAATCAATCCATCAATTAATATTAACAACTTTATAGCTTACTAGTTTTGAATATAACGCGTTTTATTCGTAAATTATAACAACTTAACGGTAAATATAAAAGTGTAACTGTGATTCAATTTTTATACATTATTTATTCATTAAATAACGACGATAAATAAATCATCTCCCGCATTTTTTCGAATACTTTTAATTGTACTTCAAATATCAACTTAAAATCAATCAATTTATTTCAAAATAATTAGAACGACTTGGCACATCTGTTAAAATTTAAATTTCGGACAAGTTAAATTCTAAAAAAAACGAAGCTTTTCTTTTTAAAACTAGCACATATGTCGTACATTTGGCGATTGCCTTAAATTATACTTATTCATCAAACCAATGTTTGTCCCAGTGCTGTTGTATTTAGATATATATATACATTACGTGGTGTCAAACGAAACCCTGGTAATTTAAGTCAGGATGATATGTTGGCTTTCAAATTGGAAACAGATTGCACCGATTATCGATGCCCCGCTTGGAAATGTTTATGATTATTGTTAGAGATAAAATTGTCCACGTAAACTAACATGATTTTATTCATTCAAATAAAATGAAAATATTTGTTCAAAATGAAATTACAAAACCCTTTTTTTTCTAAAAATTAAGTTTTGGTATTCATATTATTATTATTAAAATTCATTAAGATTCGAAAAATACATAAAAATAAACCTTCAACCATTAACAATTTTACTATACCGTTATTATACCCTTTACTATACCTATATTGGAAAAAGTTGCGCAGTTGATCATTGTGCAGAATCAAAAGTGTGCGCAATTAACTACTGCGCAGAATTGACAGTATGCGCAATGAACTACTGCGCAATATTATTCCAAAAAAGTATAGTAAAATTATTTATATCTAAAAACATCATCATTTTACCATACTTTCTGGTAAATTTTATTAGGTTATTATTTTTTTATAGAATTTCTGAAAAAATGTATTTTACAAAATATGCGATTTTGCAAAATTGATCGGTAATAGTAAAAGAGCCGGTGTGTGATAGCAAATCCATTGATGTGGCAACGCTGAAAGAAGGTGTGCTCTGACGACGGACACTTAAGAGTGGCATTACCGGTTGTACCCGGAGAGAGAAGACTCGGTCGCCTTCTGATAAAAGGTGGGGGGAGAAGGTCGAAGAAGGCCGCAGATGGCTGGGACGAATATATCTATATATACATACACGTATGTATATATGTATATATATATATATATATTCTGCAGCTGAATCAAACTGAGTCCGCAGAATTGCTGAATGTGCGTATATACCAATAAACAAGTCTGACCACGAAATTCTTTAACTTTTCCGAAGAGCGCATAGCAACGAAGCGTGTCTCGTCTTCTGACGTTCGTGTGTTGTGTATATGACAATAACCCACGCGTTGCTCAATAGATCGTGTTACGAATTCTTTCCACGTAAAGAATCTTTTATTCTTTCAATGTATCGCCAACTCTTCATGTAACCGACTCCTCTGCTAATTAAACATTTCAATTTAGACCTTTTGTTTCGAATAACTTTTGTTGCTCTAAGTTCTACGAATGTCCATTACAATGATATCATGTATGATATTTCAGTAAAACAATTGCAAAAAATATTTAACTATTTGACGTTAACAATACAAATTAATAAAATTAATGAAACTAGTAAGACCAAAAGTTAGTCTGAAATAACTAGTTTCATTTTTATGAAGACAAATTGTGAGGAAATGAATTACACAAATATAAAACTAAAATAACTAACAACTTAGTCAGAAGTGCGTAATTTACTTTTTATAAAGAAAAATTATGAGGAAACTAATAAAGCTAATAAAATTAACAAAGCTAACATAATTAAAATAACTAACAATTTAGTTAGAAATGATTAGTTTCATTTTTTAAAAGAAAATTGTTAAGGAAATGATTAGTTTTTCTTGATAATGAGAAAAAATTAGACTAAGAAAATATGAACTTTGAAATTTTACAAAAGGTTGATGAAAGAGATTTCATAACCACCTGCAGTTAGCCAATCGTTTTGTGTCTCAAAGTGAATGTACCCAAAAGTAACACCTGTATCTGCGCTTAAGCACCTGTCCCACATATATTTATTGCAAAAAAGAGGGAAACAAAATCTGCAACATTCGAATTCGAGTTGCATTTTAATGTCCGCGCTTTAACAAAAACATGACATTACACCTGCGCGGATTTCAACTTTAGTCGAATCTGAATTTTAACTCCACGTCTAGACAACACCAAATTACTTTTACATAAAAACTAACATCTTTCGACTTTTATGAATGCAATATTAACAAAATTAAATAAATTCTAGTACATTTCAGTAATAAACGATTTTAATAAATGTTACTTATTATAAAACCATTATTTTTTAATTCAATTTTCATAATTTCAAAGTAAATTATTTAAAAAAAAGATGATACTGTCGTAATGTTAAGATTACATTAAATATCTAGACGAAAGTTGATTAGTAAAAACGATATAATAGCCATAAAATGTGAAACGTTGAGAAATGTTTTGAAATGATATCTTTTGATGGCATTTTATCTGAAGTGGCAATTCTCAATAATCTTCATAATTTCCTTCAATGATACTTCTCATATAAGATATAACTAAATCAACAACATCAGATATGTAAAAGTAAAACAAACAATTCTAACAATCCATTATTTAAAGTTACAACACACTTTTTTTTATTCAAAATCACAAAAAGTGCCAATCTTTTTGCGGCATTTATAAATACAAAATGGGTTAATTAATGGGAACGATTAAATTGAATCTATCATAATGCAATGTATTGAAACTTTCCATCCATATTGAACTATTCTAATGATTTATATAAGTGGGACTTTGTAACGTTACGCTAACATCCGTTGACTTGTCTTTCGTAAACAAATGACACGAATTTCAGTGATTGATCCTGCGTTTAGTTCTGTCATTACAATTAGCAAATAACCATCGTCCATTCCAGAGCAATTATTTACTTCTCAGACAAATCGAAAGCCAACAATTATTTAGCATTTACTTTAGTCAGTCGATCAGTCTCGCATAAATGGTCCGAGAAAAAGAACTGCAAGCGAAAATCAACTTTTAAAATTACACAAAAATTGTTACTTAACTCAATCAATGCATTGCAAAAAGTCATCCAAATATTTAAACACTTTTACATTTAACAAAATCAACATTGATGATAAATAATTTGCATACAATTTATTCAATTTAATTTGATTTTAAAATAATAATTATTTCGCTTCAAAAATTTGCAAAGTTAATACAATTTTGTTGAACTGAAAGAAAAGGCACATCCGATGATGTTGGCTAATTACGATCATCATTAGACTGTGAATTTGAATCAAAACGTGGGTTTCTACATCGTCTTCGCTACGGTGCCGTGATCACGGCCAAGCGGGAGAGAGAGCAGATGCGTGCGCGTGGCAGGAAGTTTAGTTTTACACGGGGAGCAGCTGACCGGCGAGCATTCCTTCCTTGGGGCGCTTTAGAATAGGCATCAAAACTTCCCCCTACACACACAAATGAACAAACACGATCGAGCGCCCGCATCGTTTCATTCATGTGCATTTACAATATTCACATTGTCACTGTACATTTCAATTTTATTCCGCCAAGAAAGCTGAATCATATATAATATCATATACCAAATTATTATACAATGTATAACTTGAAATCAAGTTTCATTACGTATAATAATCGGAAATTTTACAAGAATTTACAAATACAATTTTTTTATTTTTTTAAATTTTATTTTTGTAATTTAAATTTTTTCAAATATAAACTTTGATATTTGTTTTTTAACTTTTTATGATATAAAAATACTGTTTTCTCATCATTCGAAAATTACTGTTTGATAATAAATCTTAATATCAAATTTCTCTGAATGTACTTTTTGTCACAACTAAAAAGTCTTGCGACAAAAAAGACGGAACTTTCTATACCAACTATGAAAAATAAGTTTCACCCTTATTTCAATCTGATATATGTATATATATAAATGCTACTTAATAGGTTGTTAACCAATATAAACGCACTCGTGAGTCATAGAACAAGAGAACAGTTGAATATTTTCCGCATAAAGGCACAATATAAAAGTACCCTTAATTGTCCTATTGTAAAAAGAACTTTGATATTGTTAATGCCTTTTGTCTTGTCAATCGTCCAGCGAGATACTCGACAAAAAAAAATAAAAATAAAAGCGCTACTCCGCTCTTTGAATTACATAAGGTTCTTCAAATGGAGCAGACAAATGCGTCTCTTCTCGATACATGAAATTCTATTTTGGACGTTTTATTCGCTTTGACAGCTCTAGCAAGTAATTGAATTGAGAGTCTAACAGTTGCATGATTTCATTCTGTGGACGATGAATTGGAATATATCGGAAGGAATTAACTGAAATGTATTAATCCTCTTAAACAAGGTGTTGGTTCGAACTGTAAACGTCGGATGAATTTTTTTTTCTGTTCTATATATCAACGATAATAAATTATATTCTTGATATATATTAAGTATATTCTGATATTTATTCAAATTATTTAATCAATGATTAAATCAATATTTGATTTAATCAATAATGATTAAATTATTGATTAAATAAAAAATTTAATCAATATGAAAAAGAATAATGTTAAAAAATCATTTTTGAAAATATATTCGTTTCAAATATCAACTGAAATATTGAAAGTAAAATATTTGCGAGCAAATTAAATGCTGAACAATATTCGTTTTCTATGCTTTCCAGTGGTTACTTCAAGCTACAACTAACTTTTCATCTCATCAACTCTTTCTCAGTTCACGCACTGTATCCATCTTCACTTTCATCATTTGCTTTCTGATTTCGTTTGCCGCATTTAAATATCCCATTCATTGATCATTTTCAAGTTCATTCTTTTATCTCATTAATTCCAACTTACAAAGTCAATTTTCACTTTAGTCAAATTTTACATCCAAGAATAAAATTTCGAAAATTTTCGACCTTAAATAAATGATCGAATTTCAAAAGGGAAGGAGGGACAATCAAAATTGAGGATGAGGAGAGGAAAAAAGGAGGATGAACTGAAAATAAGAGGAGGTCGAAAGGAAAAAAAAGGTGGCGATCAGAAAAGATTGTGAGGGTTGCAGCTGCTGTGACGGAACAGCTGCAAGTATCCAGATATTATTCTTCGAGTCTATCCTACAAATGCTGCTCATTGCCAGGTGTTGTCGAAAAATCTACCAACCAAAATCATTCTTTGTTCATCTAATCGAAATTTCGAAATCCACCTTTTCCCCAAAAGCTCGCTGGCGCTGGATCAATCAAAGCAAAAAAACAAATAACATGCCGCAGACACGTGTTCCTGGATGACAATTCTGGCGCATCACGTATAAGTTTTAATGCTAATATTTAGTTTCAATTTCGAGTTATTATGATATGGATAATAATATCAAGCTGTTTAACTTGTTACGCTGCAGATGTTTTTCATATACGTTTCATTAAGTGAGAGAAGACAGAAATTTTGCTTCTCATAAGTTAACTGTATTTAAGATGTTTGGAGAAAATAGCCATCGTCACAGAAAAGTGTGGTAAAGCTATTAAGTAATCTAATTATCAAGTCTTTTTATTAACCGCATAACTGCACTTTTATTTTATAAAGAAGTTTAATGTTAGATACGTTTCTTTTTTGCCGATCAAATTATCAGCTGTTAATTGCTTAGTGCAGTGTAAAATTGTATCCCGGTTAATATCGATGAACCTAATTAACGATATAGTTTCATCAGTCGTAAATTATGAAATAATTATAAGTTATTTGATTTTTCAGAAAGTTGATGTACCGTGTGGGAGAATCAATGGGATGTATTATTACACGCTAAATGAAAGTTTAATAAAAATTATTGTTACTTCTGATTAAAATTACTGTATCATTTATGAATCTGAGGAAAACTCGACATCTATGTATAATATTTCAAGTAATTTTTATAACGTGACTTAATAAGAACTATATTGTAGTAAAAAATGTTTACTACGCCATATTATATTTTGTATATTATTTTATGATATTTTTTTACATTGATGTCGAGTTCTCCTCAGATTCATAAAATAATTTTATTAGAAGTATATTATAAGTATAATGTTTATTAACCTTTTATTAAGCGTGTAGAATCAAATAAAATATTGGTTTTTGTATTAAACAGTTAATGACATGAATATAAAATGTTTTAATATTATATATATTTAATAAAAATAATAATGAAATATGATAGTAATAATAAAAATGAATGTAATATATTTTTATTTGAAAAAATATGCTATAAATCATTAATGAAATGTGATCAGGTATTAAATGCGGAGGATTTTGCAATATAAATTCCATAGCATAAAGCGTTGAAAACTAGTGTTTCTAATTTTCCACGATTACTTAAATACGTTCTTAGAATATGCGAGAAAAAAAATTTAACTAATGAAGAAGTCAATTTTGAAATTACGATAGTTGTAAAAATAATAAAAAGTTTACATACACATTTTCTTCTATGTACCGGTATAGTTATTATGAGAAATGTATAATTAAAAGAAAAAAGTGTAATTAGAAATGTCGAAGTGAGATTTTTTTAGAAAGCAATTATGATTTAAAACCATCGTTCATGATGAATACGTCGATGGAGTCAAAAAGACGCATTTATAATATTTTTCATTCGTCAAAGTATGTTAAAGTTCGTCAATTTCTGGGATTCAAATATGCATCGAAATATACTTTCTTTTTTCTCTAATTTTTTTAAATTTTCATTCAATTTTTTTCTTTAATTTTTTTCTTTAATTTTGTTCTAATTATATTTGAAAAATGTTGAACAAAAATTTTAAATATTATTTTTTTTAATAAAAATGCTTTTTCATTAAAGAAAACTGCATTTATAAATTTAAATACCTCAAAATAGAAGATTTATAATTTTGTTAATGTATATTACTAATGAGTTAAGTATGACTGAAAAGATAGAATCAAACTCTCTATTTTAATTTTGATGTAATCTAAAATCAGCCTGTGGCTAGTTATATTTGTGTTAAGGTTACATGACCAGCAACAATATGAAATCAACAAACTCATCTTTAGAATTTAATTAACCAAAGTAAAAGATATCTGATGAATAGAAATGCATCAGTTTCATTACTGCAATAATAATTGTTACAGTGTATCATCAGCAACAAATTAACCCTTTTTCATTCATTAAAGATACATTCAACATTTCAAATCAAGAAATGTTTTGTTTAATTAAATATTTAATTAATGTTGCAATATTTAACACAAAATTTCAACTCTTATCAATAAATCAAATCTCTAAAATTGATTTGAAAAATTAAAAATATTTAGTAGAATTTGTATTTTTTATCGTTTAATTTGAAAGAAGCATAAAATATTTTCTCTATTTTACTTTTAACTAATCCAAATTATAAAAACATATTTTTCCCAATTTATTACTTCTATGTGGAGATAAGAAAAGGTTTAAATAAAAAAATCAATTTCAAAATTATTGTACAAAATGGACAAATAAACATTGTTGAACAGAAAATTGAATCACACACAATCATTTGTCTTAATTAAAGCTCAATATTTGTAGCAATTTTTTGTCTTTATCTACAATATTTCTTTGTTTTTTATCGATGTTTCTTCCCGATAAAGTTGTCTTTATCGAAAGAAAGTCTGGTCGTAACTCCATTCGATGATTAGCTTTACAGTAGTTTTTTATCAATTGATTTATATTTACTTTTACTCCAGAATTTGTTAAATTGCCTTTAGTTATTTTATTTATCATTTCAGAAACATAATAGAAAGTCTGATAACTTTTATTTCAATTCTCCAAAAAATCATATTCAATTTTATGATTCAACATTAAATAGATTTGTTCTTATCAATTTGTATTTAACTAAACACTTCATTTCTATTTGTTACTTCATATTAAACTTTAAAAGTAAGCAAAAAATGTATAATTACTTATTGTACAAAATATTGAAAAGGAATGTTTTCTTTGTAACTTTGCACACAGCATAAATCAAGTGGACAACTGAAATTGAATTTTCAACTTTTTCACAATCAAAA
Source organism: Gryon sp. ZL-2020 (assembly GCA_022817425.1). Classification (NCBI taxonomy): domain Eukaryota; kingdom Metazoa; phylum Arthropoda; class Insecta; order Hymenoptera; family Scelionidae; genus Gryon; species Gryon sp. ZL-2020. Next base: position 45,315 of record JABFPJ010000185.1, on the reverse strand, counting down.
AAATTTACTCAATCATTTTGTGTTGATTGGAAACGTTAATATCTTACGAAATATTCATATTCAATCAACTCATGAATCTATTTAAACATTGAACAAGAATACAATATAATATATAATCGATTTACATGAATAGAAATACTTCACAATAAATAAATAAAAATTGTTCAAACTTAAAATTAAAAAAAATGACTATGAATTTATTTAAAAAAATGATTACATCTACATATAATTTTAATCTACACCCTAACGATATTTCAATTAACTTTAACAGCACAAAATAAGTTCTACATAAATGTTACATTTAAGTACAGTTAATGAAATTACCATACGATGCGTATGCAAATTAAGATCATCATTAACGCGATGGTTGGTTTTATTTATTTATTAATCCATATCAAATCTCCTATTTTTCTCGACGGAAATCTAATCTTCATAAATGTGCCCTACTAACCAAGTCTCCCAAGTTCACGTAAAAGATTCAAATCAAAAAGACGTATAATCCAAAACCATCAAATTCATATACAATAACTTCGTTCATAAAAGAAAACTAAAACCTTCAACATCTCTATTCTTTTACGTTTCATTCAAGCACTTAAGAAGAACATTTTCAAATTATTTTGATATCAAATTTCATACTCCTCATTTCTTTTCAATCATATATTTTTACATTGTCCAAACTTTACAATTCCTCAATGATTTTCTTATCCATCAAAATCCCAAGCAAAATTCACTTCCCTCCAATCAGTCAATAAATTTAATTAACTCGCAGAGTTTCATCACTTACAAACAATAGAATCAATTTGCTTAGAAATGCAATTCATTAAAAGACAAAAAAAGCAAAATCGTTTGATCTCAACTGCATTTGATTCTCTCAGTCATCAACATCCGGTCAGAAATGAACTGCAACGAAATGGGTTTGAATCATTGGTCATTGGCATGGCGTGTGCATCTGCTCTGGCTCGCATCGCTATCTCGTCCTTAACGGCGTATCTCACTCGGCTTATTTTATAAAATTGTCTTCACAGCAACAGGCGTGTGCCACATTACCCGATCTTTCGTCTCCCTTCCTCTGCCTTGCAATGCCATCGCTCCATCTCCTTCTAATCTTTGTATATCCTTCGCACCTCACTCTCATCTATCCGTCTCACACATACCTTTCTCTTCTATCCATCCTTCTTTCTTTTTTGCTCTTTGGCTTTGCTTTAAGCCAAGTCGTCCAATCACTGAGCGGCTTCCGAGACTGCGCAGAGCCAACGCCGCAACTCCAACACAGCTCATCTCACAAAACATACACTCTGATTCTCAGTTTGTCATAAAACCTACGTCAGTTAACATACTCCAATCACGCTTGCTTCTTTGACAGTGTATTGTGAGAAGTGATTGCGGAGTTTTGTATATTTGAATTAAACGTGATTTCCGGTAGTCCTGTTTCCGCTTAGCGACCGGTTCATTTTTTCAATTCTCATTCTTTTCATCTTTTTGAATGAAGACATTATTTTTGGTTTGATTTATAAAAATTGATTCTTTACAACTTATAAATATGGTGCGCGGTTTGTCACAGTGGACCAAAACATTGAGTTTCCCGGCCCGAGTCTCACCGCAAAAGCCCACCAAAGAGACCAAAGGCCTGTTCCACGTGACACCCAGTGCCAGTCCAACTTCACCCCCAAGTCCAATCAATGACAACATGGATAAATCACCGATAATTGGAGATGAGGTAAATATCACTTTCTTACTCTTCTAATTCAATTCTCAAATATTTCATTTAATTTCATTTTTTGATATAAATTTTCTATGAAATTTTGCATTTAAACATTTCTTGTTTTTTCTTTTCTTTTAATAAACACTTCTTTTTAAATAAACTTGGACAATCAAAACTGCTTTATCGTAAAGTAAAATCATAACTTTTTTTCTCCTTGCAATTACATTCTTATCATTGTTTAGATGTAAAAGCATTTTAGTGCACAACTTTGTACAGTTAGTATTAATAATAATAATAATTATTGCAGCGGTGTAAGTGCACCGTCTTCAATTACACGACCTCTGAATGGAAAGTCTATTTTGTTCGCGAGATCTTGTCTTCAAACGAAAAGAATTATTTGTATCTATTTACGGAAGGAAATATCAAATAAAAATACACGAATTTCTCGCAAATGTCCATTTATCAGAAACTTACATTACCAGCATTAACATTAGAATCACGCTGACAAATTATCAATTTGTAATGGAATGCTAAATCACGAGATAAACTTAAAGTGAAAGATAAAGACATTTTTGCCCGTTTTACCATGCAACATAGTATATTACATTTTAATTGAAGGAAGATCAGTTTTTTTTTCTTTTCTTGGTTCAACTTTAGTGACTTTCTTTCGCGATAATAACACAACCTGAACAAATGTTAGGCGCGAATAATTGAGATAGCAAAAATTGTAGCTCTGAAATGCCAAACATTCCGATGAATTTTCATCCGACTCAAGTGCGCTCTTAATGCGTGTGCTGAATGAAGTGAACTTTCTAAATGATCAAATATATCACAAGTTTGTCCAAATGTTACGGATGTTCTGGACATATCTTTTATCATTTTAACGGAAATGATTATTGCTTGGGTATTATTTATATATTCATATCAAACTTGAAAAGGAGAAAAAAATGTTTCGGTCATTCATTATTTCAGTTATTTTGTTCGTTCATAAAATTTCATGCACGAATTGTTCATCATTTTTGACCGAAATGGGAATAAAACCGGTTATTAAATAAGCATTGTACTTTGTATGTTGAAATTATTTGATATTCTCACGGTGCAAAAAAGCATATTCTTTCTAACTGATACGCTCTACTTAAATATTCCCCGAATTGGCACAGTTATATCCTTAAACTCGCGCAAAAGTATGATTTCTTGCTTTGGTTAACAAGTTTCAAGGTTGTTCGCTAATCGAGACAATGCCAACGTAATAACGCGCGACATTTTTTCTTAACTTATTAGCACATTTGGTCCTGACATTATTTCTGCTATTTTTGTACACTCAAAGAAATATTATATTGAGATTTGTCTCGATTCACTTTTTATAGTTGATTTTCTATTCGACTATGTTTTTTCAATGTTAATAGATTGTATATTTTATAAAATAAATAAATTAAATTAAATAATTTCCCATTTGTTTGAATATTAAATATAATTTGCTCTAAATTTAATTAATATTTGTTTCTGAGTGTACCAAAACTATTAATATTTAAAAACCAGATTACTTTTAAAAAGTTTGTTTCAAAGTTGAAGAAATAAAGACAAAATGTTAAAAAAATTTGCTTTTCGATGACGAGAGAAAAATGAATGTCAAATGTAATGTAAGACAAAGAAAAGTTACCAGCACTAATAAATGTTTGTGGCTGAAAGTAGAAGGATAAGAAGTAAATAAAAATAATGGAAAACGCAATCGCACAAGAATGTCGTTCTCCAAAATAGGACGTTTAGAAAGGAATCCTCACTGACTATGAATAGTGCATACAAAGATACCAAAGCAATAACCCAAGTTGCCTTATCGCTTCATTTTCAACTTGTGAATCACTGCCTTTTAACGACGAAAGTAGAATTGTTTTGACACCGTGTGTCTATTTCAGAGATACAGCAAGTTAGTTGACATCTGGGATACACGTTTTCAACATTCGATATGCTGTGACAATCATTCCGATGACACGGCACGACTTCCCGACACCGGATCTTTCAAAAACTTTATTTAACTTTATTTACATTAATATTCCAAAATGATAAAACGAAATCATCAAAATGACCGAAGAAGAAACAACATTTCTCTTTGTTCCTTCAAAACACGAAAACTTGGATATTTAAATATCATCACATAATTGCGTTCTTTCGTCATTAAATTTGTGCTTGAAATTGTGCCTAAACAAACTTTTTGCGATACAACAAAACCATAATCTGCTGAAAAATGTTTGCTACCTGCTCCGGGAAAAGATTTCATTCATCAAGCAAATGATTCAATTCCAAATTGTCTTGCAAATTATCCAATTTTCGGAAAATCCCATACACTCAAAAAAGAGTTGAATCCAATGTATCCTATCTTTAATCTAATCTACAAAAGATAAGTGTTTGAAATAATTTTCATGTTACTGAAAGACAAATCCCATTTCCAATGAGAAAACTTTGGACTTGATTGAATCATAAATAACATCGAAGAACTTTTTTTCCCTTGTAATCTGGTACACGTGTAAGTACATCATTTCGCAGTGAGACTGCATAATACACTGTTTTTCTGGATCAAGAATAGCCGTGCATCGGTAATATTTCATTCATCATCATGGCACGTGGAACAATTCGATTGAAACAACTAATTTATTATTATTTATCATTGTCTCTTATTAGTTCAAAAATGCACTTATTTTCATCTGCAGATTATTGTATTTAAAATTGATTTACGGCAATATCAATGTCTTCATAAATTTTGTGTGGTTGAATAAGAATCATCGACCGTTAGATTGAAAGCATTTAAAATGAATGAACCTAATTGGTCCGAACTTTTCTGAGCTGAGTCGAAGAGGTAGAAAAATGGATCGAAAGGGTCGTCGTTTATTGTTGGGGATATTACAATACTCTTGTATAAGCACTTGAAATGTGCTTCCTGCAGCACGTGGTGAGCACACGCCCCACTATTTAATCACGTTCGAGTCGAAAAGAGGATGCATCTCCGGCGTCTCAATAACGCAAGTCGTGCTTAAACAAAAGCTTCTCCGCCCGCAGAAAGCATGTTTTGGATAAGCATCGTAGATATATATATATATATATATGTATGTATGTCTGTATGTATGTATAAATGTATAGATGTATATATATCCGGATTACATGTCCCCGTTTGCTTTTGTCGAAGGGTGGATGATGAGCCAACTAGCAGAAACAAAAGACCCACTAACAGTCCCGTATGGTATTTTTTTGATTATAAGAACAGACTCTTCTTTGTGTCCAATTTAGGAGGCGTTGGAGCAAAGAAAAGCCTCGATGAAAAAGCTTTACTGTAAAGTTTGATGAAAGTAAGATTAGATGGGATTTAGCACGCTATAAGTGCTGATCCACTCTCGAAATTTGAATAAGTGAAAATTTTTATGTATTTATTGAGTGATTGATTGCTCAAAGAAAAGTAAAAATCAGCTCCAACTAAAACTTTCGGGAACTAAATATACATCCCGAAAAAGTAATTTTCCGTTTCTTGTATCAAATAAACTAAAATTGGTTCACAGATCAAAAAAAACTTTTTTATTTTGCTTTATATTTGTCTTTATTAATTTAGTTATGTCAATGAAATTTCAATTCTTCCGACCAATTACGTTTGCGAGTGTAAAAAAGAACGAAATTGGGCATTGATTCAAGCCGCCGATGCTTATCGCCGTTATGAAGATGCAAGGTCTGTTATCATCACCTACCATTGCACAAACTAGATTCGCGATAACATTAAAGCACCAGTTGAAGGAGCAAAATGCATGTCTCTGTAAATGAGCAGCAATTTGTAAAGCCAACTGTACAGTTATCCATAACGTTGCTTCTTGCTTCCTTTTTTGCACAACAGCGCGAGAAATTTGATAAAATCATTATTCCTGCTCAACTAACATCAGCAATATTACTAACATTAGCTTGTTAGTAATAACAGTTAAAATATATAAACCTCCTTTAAACTCTTGTTCCAGTGACTCCCTGAAAAGTTGCTCGCTCCAAACTGCACACGAAAGTACAGACCTCTTATGTTATTACGTTGGATAAAAAGTCTCGTAAATTTCATGTTATTGTATGGTCATTTCCTCATTATTTTTCTTCCTTATAAAAGCTTTGCGACATTTCTAGCTCGAGTAAATCAACACTCGAAAATTGAATTGTAATGCAAAAAAGAAAAGCAAAAAAGAAACAAAAAGGAACTGAACCGTTCTCATAATTACCGCATCGTATAGGCAAAACCAATGACTGTTACAAAACTCATTGACCTTTGAAGACATAGTCATTGATAAATAGTTCACGGAGAGGAAAGTTAGAGTTGCCGGCAGTTTGTAACGGGAAGATTGAACGATCGCTGCGATTTCCGCGTGTCTTATGCGACAATGCGCGATTTTCTTGCAAATCGAAAAGAGAGTTAGAATAGCAAAAGAGAGAGAGAGAGAAAGACTGAGGTTAACTTTCTTTGCGATGTGAGAGAGTGGGATGAAAAATAAAACGATGCGCACGACTAGCAAGGTGGAGCGTCTCGAGGTAGGCGGGATAAGACAACGCCGGAGGACGACGGCGGAAGCGTGGGAACCAAGTGAAACAGATGGCCTCGGTTGGCTCCGAGCGCACTCGGTATCCTTCGGTATAGAAGAAAGCTTTAGCGCAAACTTACGACTCGGCCCTTTTATTACGACACGATGCTTCGCTCGTGACACATATGTCGATTGATAATTACGATGCAACCAAACGAGTAATTATCGTCCACTTCGATGCACCAGATTCATTGAAGTTTTTCTTCTAAAACGTCTTTTAACTGCGGATGGAAAAGGAATACTGAGTTTGAGCGTTTGAGATCGTCTTTTGAATTATGTAAGATGGAGAATAGTCTGCATTTAGTTGGCTTTTTATTTTCTTTTTTAAGCAAAATTTGAACTTGAACAAGTTTAAGGAACTGTATGGAATGTTTAATTGAAATTCTGCGCGGATTTGAGATAACTGTAATGAGAAACGACCCAGTTGGTCTTGTTGTGATTTCGTAAACCACTGAATCTAGAAAATATTTTTTTATTTAAGAAAAAGAACAACGATGAGTAATTAGTCTAAATAAAATTTGCATTAAGAACACACTAATTTCTAATTTTCACATTCTTTTTTTTTTTTTCTTTTTTTATTATTTTGTCATTGGATTTAAAACTAATTTACCTCCAATGACTCGTTCGAAATGACAAAAAAGTGATTTTCTCCCGCATGCTAATTGACAAAAAAAGACGATGACATTGTCATCCAACAATAACACTTTCAATACATCTTTAAATCCAAGATAAAAATAAAAAATCATATCCATTGAGTGTCTCAGCTCGGTATCATTAATTATTTATTATTGATCTAACAATTTTCAAATGAGTCATGGTCCAATTCCAATTTATATGGTATAAGTGATGATTAATTCATCGAGTGTTTGATTTTGTAATCATCCTCGATCGACATTCGACTTTTACAGAACACATTTTCCCAAGCGACATATAGCAATCAAAGAAAAAAAGAGAGAGAGAGAGAGAGAGAGGGCGGGAGAGAAATAAGAGACAAGTCATTACCTTATATTACATTACATTACGACCTTTCGCCGAGGCAAAATTGGTGTTATGCTTGGTCGTCGAGGCCGAACAAATGACGATTGATTCGCGCGAAGCGAACGTTGCCGATTTGCCCAGCCTAGCATTCCTCCAAGTGCGATAATCCAAGCCGAGTCAAAGCAAGTCGTAAACATAGCGATTGGCATAGTCAATCTGAGAAAGATGACACAAATCGTTCTGACGACCTCTCATGCGTATCGCTTGTATGACTTTTACAATCACCTTCGGCTTAAATTGCTCTGCCTTGCATAACATTTATGACTTTACTTGTGATCGTTTATTTAACACTGTTTAACAGTTATTTTAATTTTTATTTTGTTTATTTTTTCCTTTTATTTAACGTAGAACCATCGTGAAATAGCATATCGTATATGAGGTTCCAATAATTGTTTAATAATTTACACTTTCTAAAGTAAAATTTGTTTTTAAAGTAATTTTTGGAATTAGCGTCAAAATATTTAAATTAAAACATATTTTTTAATGAGACTATCATGAAAGTTGTTTCATGATAGTTTCATGATACCTTAATTATCATTAAGAAATTACTTTAATTTGTTTTCATTTTGCAAGTAAATATTTTCTTTTTAATTCAGTAAATTAATCAATAATTATTATTGGAAATATTGTTCTATTGAAAAGGAAGTAATAATGAATGATGATTTTTAAGAGAAAGATTTTTACCCCGAAATATTTCCAGTTGGTTTTTTTATTCTGTTAGTCCAAGCGTGTTCTTTCCTATCGACTTTCAAAAAATAGTTGGTTCAAAGTGCACGCAAATAGCCGTGACGATGGCTGTGACATGTTAGTTCCGTCGAAACGGGCTTCTGATAACAATATATGTTCCGCTGTTATTCGATACCGGGGAAGATTTATAAGTTTGTACAGCTTTCAGGAAATCTGTGGCTAAAAACTCCATTTAGCTCAAATTTTATAATTATATTCAACAAGTATAAATATTTTCATTAAAACAGATTAATTTTAATTAATTTAAAAACAAATTATACATTAACAAGATTTACTTCAAAAAATTGCATTCAACATGTTTCAATAAAAAAAAGTAAAAAAGAAATGAAAATGTTTATTACAATGATTTTTTAAGTTAAAAACAGAAATATCTTCTTTCATTTTTTTTTTTTTTTTTTCTTATTTTTCACTTTAGTCATGGCATTTGTATAAAAGCATAGAACGAACGTTTCTATTGTCCGTTAAGACGTAACACGACGTGACAATATCCCCGCGCGAACAATTACAAAGAGTTGGTTAATTTGAAAAGTGAGTCTGCAATAGCTCGATTGCTTCCCAGGCAGGCCAGTCACCTAAGTCACACCGTCGGCAATTCGTCGCCGGAAGCGATGTGCGCGCTTGCGCTCACGCGACCTCGACATTCCGCGCGATTTCTGCGCAATCCTGAACCAAATATCAACGTAATCGCACACGCACAATTATGTTACGTATTGCCCCGAAACTTAAGCAACAAAAATTGACAATGTTAAATATTTATACCAACAAAAATTTAATGTGAACTTTTACATGATAAATGATAGTAATTTTGTACTAAAGTTTGTTGAAAAGTGCAAACCTTACTATGAAACATAGTAAAAATCAAGATTAAATCAATAATTCGGAATTTGAATATTTTTGACAAATTAAAGTTCAATTTTATTTAAAAAATATCAAATTAAAATTAAATGTTAGTTTTTTGCATGACTATTTCTTTTTTATTATGAATTTAAATAACTTTATACATTATTTAAATAACTTATAAAGTTATTTAAATTACAACATTTGTTTAATTATTATAACACGCAATGAATTGTTAAATAATAACACAAGTTGCGACAGGATTTACAAGGTTCGAACTCGATACCTGAACGACAGGAAGTTTTCCTTTCGCACGCGATGCTATTCAATTGTCTTTTTTCTCTCTTTTTTTTAAGGAGCGCCCTCTTTTTCTTCCAACACTTATCCGTTCGATTCGAATTTCATTTCGCCCGGATTCTAACTGATTACGCAGCCATGACGATTTCATCAAATCCTCTCTCATTTCGTGGAAATCAATGTTCACATTGGGATCTGATTAATTATCACAGACAGACATTTGACCTTTTTTGTTCTTTTTACCATTTTTTCGTATTCATGTTGAAACTTAAACATTTCGCAAAACTCTTATCGAAACATTCCTTCGCTAATTTTGATAATTGATCATCAACTTTGGTTGCTTTATTTTCGAATAAAATTGCATAAATTAAAAGTTAATCAATCTTTTCGAAACACTCCAAAAATTGCTCTCAAAATGTTTGTTTGCTTCATAAACGAGTTATTCCAATTAGTCCCTAATAATACAAAAATAAAGCAATAAAACAGCTTGTTTTTTATTTCAAGTTCAACTAAGAAGTTTTTTTTTTATTTTCCATTTTGTCAAAATGTAAACAACAATTTGGTTAATCAATTCTTTGACGAAAAAAATGAACCGTTCATTTTTCAATCGATCGACATAAAGAAAACTTCTTTTCTATGCATTCAGTTACACTTGGCGATTCCAACGAAGGGAAAGTAAGAATCGAAATCTGAATTTGAATTTCTTATTGGTAATTAAAATACGCATTCGTAATTAATGCAAAATATATAATAGACTTTGTTTTTCCGAAAGAACAATTTTTCAAAAAAACAGAAAAACTGTTCTTTTAAAATTATAATAATTCATATATTCTTGACGATAATTACGAGTGACAAAAATGGAAAAAATGTTGTCTGTATAAAAAGCAAACTAATATTCAATTTCGTTGAAGCAAATGAAACCAAACAAAAAAAAAGTAAAGGAAGAAATTCTAAAGTAGAAGAAAACGAAATAAAGCGAATAAAGTGAACGTATTAATAACGGTAATGACACACAGGATGCATCGGTTACGAGCAAGAAAAAAAGAAGGTGGAAAGGCTCGAGAGTGGTCATACATCCAGACAAAACCTATGATTCCGGTGACGTTTCGTCATAAGTCTGAAATATAATTGGAAGGCAAATGTCCGTTATTTATTCAACTTTATACTCTACTCTGAGCAAACCAAATGCACGAGGCTCACTTTCCACGCACGTTTTCTATACGTCCCGAAATGTGAGCTGACGGAACTTTTATCTGAACTACTTATTGTTTTATCTTTAATTCGCGCATTTTTATTAATCTTATAATTAGAAACTCGGGTTGTTAATCATTTTTAACAAATATATATATATATATATATATATATATATAATTTGTCTCAACTTCATCCTAAAAAGTAAATATGTTTTTTTTTAATTCAATAAATGTAATATATCTATAAAAAGTGTTATTTTTTAATATTTTTCGGCTACATTTTAATTCATTCGCGATTTTTCGGTTATATATCGTAAGTGCAAATCAACTGTTTTTGCTACAGTCAAAAGCGCAAATGGAATGTGCTTAAAGGTGCTATTTCGGCTATTCAATAAATGGTTATAAACGTAAAGAACAAAATTCAACCATTTCAGAAAACAATTATTTATTACTTGAATAGGAAAATTTAATAATTTCGGACAAAAGCAATAAAGTAAACTGCTGAAAAGTATAAATATTAAGATAAACTTTAAAAAAACAATCAAAACTAACTAAAAACTATAAAAAAGATAAATAAAACTATTTGCACTTATGATTACTTTGAAATTGTGCTTTCGATCAAAAAAAACACACACACACAAATAAACCGGTACAATTTGCGCTTATGGAAAATAAACGCAAAAATTTTTAATTTTTATTTTTCTTCAAAAAAAGAACCTTTAATTCATTAAAATGTGTTTTCTAAAAACTGATTGAAATAAAGTAAATTCTTTGTCATAATAAAATGACTTCGCAATCATTGTCTAAAGCTTGTGGTGAATTCTCATCCCAGTCTGTGGTTAGGTGTGATAAAAAATAAGTTTCATGTAATTCATGTAATTAACATTAAGTTTAAGTCTACAGACTTAATTTGCTCTAAATTTTTTCATTCTAAATTTTTGCTCTACATTTTTTCATTCTAAAATGTTCAAAATGTATATCATTATTTAGTATGAATCCATTGAAAGTTATTTGAAAAGTCTTTGCACCGAACGCAAAGTTGCACGACCTTGTCGTGATGATGCAGGTTTGTGCAGGTTTCGACCTGCAGGCAAATCGACCAGGTGTATTCTCACACATACCTCAACGTCCGAATTTTGAATAGAATTGTAAATTACAAATTCAAACTGTCCAGCATTTTGCTAATAAACTTCACATCTTCAACCCAAATTATCCCCAATTTGGGCAAACTTGAATTCTCAGTCGAAATTTAAACTAACTTTCTTTCTCTCCACAATAACGTTATATTTATTGAACCAATATTTATTCAAAAGATATTTCAGTCCAAGAAATGTCTATCAAATATAAAGATTTAAGTAAGACAAATGATTATAACTCATCCAAAAGCAGATCTTGCAAGCAGAGCAGTTAAGCTTGTTCATTAATATCATTCACAAATACATAAACTTTATCTTTGTCATAAAATTAGGCAGATCAAATCTTTTCCACGCGTTTCATGCTTGTAAACCACTTTTTTTTCCTTTTCCTTTAAATACCTTCTTATTCCGCAGCCTACACATCTTCTCAGCAAGAGATCGTAACCTCCTGCATCGCTTACAGAATATCAAAGCGCTATTTATGTGTCTAAAAAGCGACAAGTCGGAACAAATAATGAAAAGAGTGTAAAAAAAAGAACAAAAAATGATACCTCACCAGCCGCTAACTGGCCAAATATAACCCGCTTGTTTTTCCAATACAATCAATTCCGCCGAATTATGAATGAAACATATTTATATAAACATAATTAGCTAATTTAAATGCCAAATTTAAATTAACTAAATTTAAAACAAAATTCTTAAAATCAGATAATTAATTATTATTTATGAGGTTGAATTATGTAATTCTGAAATTGCTGTAATACAAATAAAACAAATTATTTAATAAAAAGAAGTTTAGTAATAAAAGTAAGAACCATTTAATAAATAATTGTTTCATAGAAAGTTAACTAACTAACGACAGCGCAATTAAAAAGACACTTTTTACGTGTTCTATGTTCAAAAAAGTAGACTTTCTATATAGCTTCCTTTGTATACCATAACGGTGGCACTGAATTCGGCCAAAAAATAAATCCTGTTCTTAGTAGGAAATATACTTTGCCATCTAATTAACCGTCGCTAACCTTAACCAAAAACGGATTACTCTCACGCATTTCTCACGAGTCACTTGACTTGTTATATTTAATGTATTATTATGTACGTTATACAATTCAATTAAACAATTAACTCTTGTCTGGTTAAAGAATTTTATGTAACGTCGATGCATTCTTTAAATGTGTGCAAACATTTCATTTCACACATTGTTTATGTTTTTCAACTTGTTAACATATTTTCAAATTGTGAAAGACACAAATAGAGATTTTGTAAAAACAAAGAAAAATGACAACCAAGTCAGTCTGATCGTGTTTCGTTCCAATCTTGAATGTTTAATATTTATTTAATGTGTTTAATTTAAACTAATTTTTGTTACAGAATTTCCAAGATCTGGAGGCTGAGAAGGCAATAATGGGGTCCATTGTTTACTGCATTCATCACAAGGACGGATGCAAATGGTCAGATGAGTTGAGGAAATTAAAGGTATGTTTGCACATTAATATTGGAAAGTGCTTAAAACTCAAATTCAATAGCCTAATTCAAGCCTAAAGTAGTACAGTCGTGTTAACAACTACACTGAAATATTTACCAATTACAGTTTAAAAGAAAGATAATTCAATAGTATATTTACATGATTTTGTTCAATATTTTCTACCGAGTAAATTTTTAAGATAATTCAATTCGAATGTTTAGATTTTCCTAGAATTATCTTAAAAATTCACTCGGTAAAAATATATTGAAAAAATCATGTAAATATAATATTGAATTATCTTTCATTTAAACATTAATTGGTAAATATTTCAGTGTAGTCGAGAACACTACCGAACTACTTTAACTGAAATTATTTCAATTTCATTAAAAAATTTGCAATACCAAATTTCTCTTAATTTAATCATTAACCTGATAAAAAAATTTATTTTAACAAATTGAAATTCTATTGCATACATTTCAATAAATGTTTATGAAACTATATTCATTTACTTTGAGTTCTTTGAATCAATATAATTATAAATCCATTTATTTTAGGCTCATCTGAATACGTGCAAACACGATGCTGTGCCCTGCAGTAATAAATGCGGTGCAATGATCCCGCGAGTACTTATGGAAGATCACTTAAAATACACATGTGCCCAAAGAAGGGCGAGATGTGACTTCTGTGCCAAAGAATTTACAGGACACACTCTGGAGGTACTTCAACTTTAATGACGCTATTTTAGATAAACTAAGCTTCTCTCCTACGTTGATATCAGTTATACTCAGATTTCATCCAATATATTATAGTATTTTATTGTGTCAGCTTCCATAATTTAATGATCATATGAATGAAATAAGATTAATTAATTTAAACAACCATTTTTTTTCTATTTTTTTTTTTTTTTTTTTTTTTTTTAAAATTAAAATACTTTGAAGACCTACCTAAAATATTTCGTCACTTTTTATATCAACCGACATAACAAAAAAAAACTCCAACTTCTGTCGGTGATTCGGAAAACGAAATAATCATGACTAATTTAATATATACTAAACGTCTCTAAATTCCTTTCGTTAGAAGTAAGAAAAAGTCTGTAGAATGAAATGATCTGGAATCAGTTATCTTATTTTGGGTGTCTCCATTTCAGAAACACAGCGGGACGTGTGGATTTGAGCCATTGTATTGTGAAAACAAATGCGGCATGAAGGTGCAAAGACGACACATGGGTCAGCACAAATTGGGCGAGTGTGCGAAGCGACTAGTGGCCTGCCGTTATTGCAACAAAGAATTTGTCTTCGACACTCTGGGTGCACATCATGCCAAATGCGGTCGATTTCCAGTCGCTTGTCCTCATCGCTGTGAAACCGCAGTTCTACCCAGGGAGGATCTTGAAGTTCACCTCAAAGATCACTGCACCACACATTTGTTGTCTTGCACATTCAAAGATGCTGGTTGTCGATTTAAGGTACCTTTTGTTTGAACTTTATATTACCTGCAATGATAAAAATGACGATTAATTAGATATATTGTTTAACTTTTAACATTGTTTATTAATTTATGATTAATTAATTAATTCTGAATGTTTGTAGGGTAATCGATTTTCCTTGGACAAACATTTGGAGGAAAATGCAAAGATGCACTTGAGTCTAATGTGCAGTGTTGTTACAAAACAGCAACATCAGATAACCAGTTTAAAATCAGCGATTAGTAAATTATCGCTAAACTACACTGGCACGTTAATATGGAAGATCACAGATTACACTGCTAAAATGGCAGAAGCCAAATCCAAAGAAGGCATGGAACTCATCAGTCCACCATTTTATACTAGTCAATATGGATATAAACTACAGGTACTTAATTTATTTAAATTATTTCATTCAAATAGAACATTATTCTATAAAATATCTCTTCAAAGTCATAACTAATTCTTAAATTGTATTTCAGGCTTCCATATTTTTAAATGGCAACGGCACTGGAGAAAACAGTCACATATCCATTTATATAAAAATTCTTCCCGGTGAATATGACGCACTTCTACGTTGGCCATTTTCACACAGTGTGTCTTTCACGATGTTCGATCAGACCGCAGTCGCTGAAAAAGCTTGTAACATCGTCGAGAGTTTCATCCCAGATCCAACGTGGAAAAACTTCCAAAGACCCAGCCGAGAGCCTGATTCTTTAGGTTTTGGCTTCCCGCGATTTGTCTCACATGAGATGGTGAAGAAGCGACACTTTATCAAAGATGACACCATGTTTATTCGAGTCAAAGTTGATCCAAGCAAAATTGTTGCGGTTTAGATATTAAACATTTAATATATGCCTGTAAACACCAATTCTAAAACAAAGTGTCTTTCAATTGTCGTCTATTCATTTTTATATGTTTTCATAGATAATTCGAATGTACTTTATATCTTATGTAACTCTTTTTTAATTTCAAATTTGTTAATTAATTATTATCAGCACAAAGATTGTTTCCATTTTTCAACAATAAGACATAATTCTTAGATTATTGCAATTGATATAGTTATATAAATATTCATATTACCTCATGTAAAGAAATAAATATAAAAAAACGACAAAAAATAAGGAGTTCAGAAAATCAGAATGTATGAAAAAGTTGATTTGTATGATAAGTTGTAAATATAATAATACACAAAATTGGAACATCGATAATCATGTAAGTGATGAAAATGTGACTTACTTCAAATATGCACACACCGTGTTACTGTATATATATTTATAGTATTATGTAATAGAGAGCAAATGTGATTATTATACTAGTGACTGATTGTAACACAATTTTATTGATAAGATATTATTAATTAAAGATAAATTAAACATATGTTTGATTTTTTATTTACTTCAACCCTATCTTATTACTCATAATATGAATGTTCTTTTTTCTAATGTTTCGACTTCAACTTTTGAGTTTTAAACTCAAAACTGTCTTGATAATAAATATTTAAACTATTCAATTATAAATAAGTTTATTTTAGGTAAAAATATGTATTACCAATTAGCAATAATATATAGTAAAGTATGTAGTATCTTATATTAATATATAAAATCATCTACTTGGAACATATAATTAAAAATTATATTAAAAAACAGTGATTTCATTAAATACAAAATTAATTTTATTAACATAATAAATTATTTGTTATAAAGATTGAGACTGACTTTGAGTTCCTCTAGAATCATCATTATCCTAAAACAAACAAAGATTGTTTATCTTTAGAATTTTCACCCAGCACAATTATAGTATAAGTAATAATAGAAAAAAACATACTTTATTTGAATTATAAATTCGCAATATTTGGTCTAACGCGTGAGGTAACATTGGTCGTAAATTACTGAGTTCCATTAGAGTAACGTGGTTCAATTTTGAGTGTGTGAGATTACTTTTAAGAAAACTATCTATTGTGGAACGAAGTTTTGACGTTCTTATGTCCCACAAATCCTAAAAATAAATAATTAGTATTAAAATCAATATTCTTCAAATTTGCAATATTAAATAAATTACAAATATTTTATCAAACGAAGGAGAAACCTTAATAGCAGTTCTGATGGCATCAACATTTGGAATGTCATCCGATGCTACATTTAGTATCATATGTGCTTCATCGATAAAATGTTCACTCGGTGGTGGTGTACAAAATCTTAAAAAATAAAGATTTAATTAGATTAATTTAATAATACATCTTTAACTTTTACTTTTATTTGTCATTTTTTAATATTAATCATCAAATTTGATTTAAAAATTCTACTTGTCTGCTTTTTCTACTTCAACCATATTCCTCAATGTTTCAAGATCCATCCATTCTGGTGTAACTATTCTACACTTTTGTTGCTGTTTCAATTGTAATGCCAACCAAAGAGGTATTTTAATTGGCATTCCTCCTTCAAATGGTCCGAAAGATCCATACAATAAATTTATCATTCCGTAGGAAAAATTTGGAATTATGGAAACTAAATTCTTTTCGCCGAGAAATTCCACTTCATTTGGATTCATAATTTAAAAATCTAAACACGAAAAAGTTATTTTTCAAACTTTTATTATTTAGTAACTTAAATTATATTAATAATTCAGCTTTATAATTCATTTATAATTTAAATATAGAAAATTAAACAATGCAACATCACTTTGCATTTTGACTTGTTATTGTTTACTATTGTTTGATTTAAGATGTAGATTAACTTTAATTTTATACACTGTTATTACTTACTTTTATACCTCTAATATAATTTATGTAAAATCACACCTCAAAAACTTATATATAGCAATTTTCCAATTCTTATTTATCAACTTTTCACTTTTATTTGTAAAATGAGAACAAGAGAAAAGAGCGCCAAAATATTCGTTAGTGACTATATCGAACACTTGTGAGACCATCTGCTATTCTGCCAACAACTGAGACATTTCATTATTCGACTACTTTGAAATGTCGATCACTTATCTTCCGAGTTAAATGTGTATGAACCAAGCATAATATTTTTTTATTATTATAATTATATTAACAAATATTATATAATTTTGATTAAATGATTTAAATCAAAGTTATTCTTAACTTTTTTTTACATTTCTTTTTTAATTTTAAATTTTTCGAGATCTTCTAAATTAAAAAATAAACATACTGCAAATTTCATTTTAAATGTCTTGTACATTTTTATAAATTATTAAATTCTACAAAAACTGAAATATTTTTCAAACAAATTTGAAAATCACCAATTGTCTAAAAATATCACATTTTCAAATCACTTCGAAAAATACCTAACTTTATTAAAAAAAAACGTCGATAATCATCGATATTTTATTCACACATTTACCTGCGCCTAACTTCGTGGATAATAATAACATATTCTGTCCCATTGATGTGGATAAAACGAAATTTCTGTGCCCAAAGTGTTCACAATTAAAAATGAATTGTAAATACAGAAGCAAATTAATCAAGTTTAATAACAAGTGATACTACGATTGTCGACATTTACTAGTTCCCATAAATCGTAATGTAACAAACAAACGTAACCGCAATTAATTGCAACATAACAACGTCGTTTTGAAATGTATAACAATAACAACACTTTCGAAGTAAATAACAACAACATTAACTAAATCATACAACTGTTTTATACATCATTTCAATTAATTTACTTTATTTTTTATCGTTTAAATAACACAAAGGTTATTTGTTTTTTCAGAATACTCCAATAATTTAAAAATGATCCTAACACGATCGCTGTCCAATATATTCAAATCGTTATTCACATTTTGCCACGATTATGGTCGGGATTTTGCCTACTTAATTACCGCAATTTTGGTCCTCTGGTACTGCTTAACTCCGTCAAGATTTGCGTCACATTACAATTACATCAAAACCGAGGACATACCAAATGAATTAGAAAAAGCTTATCCAACGAAGGATAACTCTTGTATAATCGATATCAAGTATCGCAAACGATTATTATATCCGGAGAAAAAGCCACAGGAAGAATCCGCGGCATTAGCAAGAAAATTGGGCATCGTTCCGGGAGGACAATGGAAGCCGACAAATTGTCAGGCACAATTTAACGTAGCGATTATTTTGCCATATCGAAATCGCGAGACTCAACTTGCCATTTTTATGAATTACATTCATTACTTTTTGCAAGCGCAAAACTTGGACTATCGAATTTTTGTGATCGAACAAAGTGTCGATCATGACTTTAATCGTGCCAAATTGTTTAATATTGGCTATACTGAGGCAATGAAGATCAACAACTTTCATTGCATCATTTTTCAGGACATTGATCTCATACCGCAAAATTTAAATAATATTTATGCCTGCACGAAAATGCCACGACACATGAGCTCGAGTGTTAATACTTTTAGATACAATTTGCCATACACGGGTTTATTTGGCGGAGCAATTGCTTTGACAAGTGAACAATTTAATAAAGTCAATGGATTTTCCAATGTCTTTTATGGCTGGGGAGGAGAGGATGATGACTTTTATAGTAGATTACAAACTAAGGGTCTGAAAGTATGTTGGATATTAACAAACAGAATATTTCAAATTATATTTCTATTGCTTAATATTTGAGATCCCAATTGTAATAAATAGAATGTAATAGTAACTAATAAGAAATCAACTTTGTCCAAACATAAATTATATATTAATTGCATCAAATTATTCATATTGACGATGTAAAATTAAATTGAACTTTTCTAATTGAATACAATTTGATTAGAATTAATTTTTAACAGAAAACTAGTTTCTTATTGGTTGATTTTTGATTCTATTTAATACAATTTAAAACATTTATTTCAAATTCTGAATTGGACAAAAAGACAGTTCAAGTCATATGATTTCAATTATTTGATTTCTAATGGATTTTTGTTTGCTGGGATATTTTAATTTCTGAATAAATAATAAATGAATATATATATATAATTAAATTATATGATTTTAGATTACTCGATTTGGACCAGATGTTGCACAATTTTATATGCTATCCCATAAAAAGGAATCGCCCAGTAGAGCTAGATTTGCCAATTTAGAAACCGGAGCGCAAAGATATGATACCGATGGAATCAACAGTTTAACTTACAAAGTACTGGATCATAAACTGAAACCACTGTATACTTGGATATTAGTCTCGGTTTAACTTGCGTACAATTCAGGTCAATTCATTTGCTGAATTTAGTCATTTACCAAATTACTAAACTTGTCCATCGAACACTTAATTCATTGTTAAGAGTTCGAACTTTTTACACTAATTTTAAGTGTGCAAGTCCATTACATACATTGCTGTAAAAAGTATTACATTTCTCTTTTACATTGAAAACTATAAACTTACAAAAATAGGTAATATTTTAATTGTTATATGAATGTTATTAGTTGAATTTTGTTGTTAATTTATAATAATACATCATAAAGATTACTATATTTTTTAATAACAAAATGTAATAATACTTGAAATACTATAGAACAAAACAAAGTAAAATGCTCTCTGAAATAAGAAATTACTTTTGAGTTAAAATCAAATGTAACATTAAGATCTTACAAACAAACAAAAAATCAATTCAAAACTTTTAATTATTATATTTTTCGATGTAAATGAGATTAATCGCCATAATTGTACTAATTTCATTTATTCATATCAACAATATTTCTCGTCTTCTTGCATTACATTGTACTAAGTATTATTACACAAAAAAATTTATCTTCTCGAAACTAAGTAATTAAATACTACAAGAGTTATTAGATTTTTAATTATTTTTCAAGCGATTGAAATGGAAAGTAGCATATGAATAAGTTTTATTGTTCATATAGATATTATAAAAATGACAAATATAATTAATTATCATTTTATTTATTTTGCAATAATTTTATTTAATTTCAAAGTATGCATATGAAAAATATATCGATGTTTCTTATGAGAAAGAGCGTACTAATGTTATTTAATAAAAAATTGTACTTTTTAAACTCTCCTAACATATTTGTTTTAATTACTTCTATTATTTATAATTTTAAAATGAAGTTTGTAAACTTTAAGAGCGATAAAGAATATTGAATTGAAATTCAAAGTTAATTATAATAACTTCTTTTCATGTAGAATCATCGATATATTAAACAACTAAACATTTAATTTCAAATATATCAATACGCTTTAATTCCATGGTTGTATTTGTATTAGAAGTAATCATAGAATCTGCTCAAATCGAATACTCCTTTGTAAATTTCTATTTAGTTAGATTACAATTTTTATTTTTCATTATTTATTAGCATACTGAAAATTCAAGTATTTGAAAAAATTGAATAAGATTAATATTTTGTATAGAATTTTGTTAATTTTTGTTAATTTATTAATAGTTTTATTATTGCAAATATGTACATTATATCGACGTTCTTTACGAAGACTATTCCATTTAAAAAATTGCCATATAAATTAACATAGGAAATGTTGAAATGGAATAGTTTTCGTAAGGACCGACGAAATATTATAATATAAATTAAAAATATGATTTCTCGCGACTTGAATAATATTCATTTCTTTATGGATTTTCAATTGTTATAAAATGTATTTTTGTATTGTTTACTGTATTTTGCTGTAGAATAAAGTTTGAATAAAAATTCTTTATAAATTATTCATTCTTTGTCTTATTGAATTAATTAATTTATATCAAAATTTCGCCAATTTCGTAACAAAATTCAATTCATTCAAAAGAAAAAAAAAAAAAAAAAAATTAAAAAGATACATTTTTAAATGTGGTGCCACTTTATTGGTTTAACTTTAAAGCCTCGTACACATGAAAATAATCCTTTTACTATCTATCTTTCTCTCTCTCTCTAAATGCAACATCAGTTTAAGTGTCCGCCGATCATATTGCATTTTGTAACAAAAAAGACGTCTCTAATTGGCTGAAAGAGTAAAGCTCTGAGAAATAAAGACAAGGATAAAAATAATGTATGTTGTGCGCTCTGGCAGCCCTGCTTCTGCCTCATGTTCTCGTAATTTCAGGGATGGCCAATGTCAAACCGAAATACGGATCGATATAAGAATAATAATCGATGTTTGAAAAAATCGATATTAAAACATTAAATAGTTGTTGATCCATTGATGCAATGATTAATAAAATTATATAATTTAATTTAAATTTGTCCTTTGATTAAATCCTTAACTGAGATTAAAGTATTGACAATTAAAGTCGTGGTATTCTTAAAGAGTTGAATACTAAATATCGTTTTTAAAACAATTTTTCGCTTCATTTATAAAACGATAATTTCCTTTTATACAATTTAAAATACAAACAATCGTTTTATAATCTTAAACAATTTGAAATGTTAACTAACAAAAAAATTAAAAAATATATATACAATTAATAAATAATTTATTATTACGTGAAGTGTACAAATGAATACATTTGTAAAAAAGTGAAAAATGATAATAGTTTTCTTAATTATAAAAAATTATATTTCTTGTTGTCCCAATTCGACTATTTATTAGTCTTCATCAGAAATTTCTTGGTGAAAATATATGTTTTTTCCTTTTGTTATACAATCAATATTATATTTTATTTAAATGTATCACTCCAAGTTAACAATGTTTACATTAATTGGTATAATCTTTTTATCAAATTATAAAAATATTTAAACTTTTAAATGATATTGAACTTAGTATAACAATTAGTGTCTTTACATTATATTGGTTTTCATTAATGATTCCACTTTTCTTACATAAAACTCTTTTTCCTTATTATTTCATTTTCATTTCAATTTTAATTGATACATTTTTCCACATAAAAAGTCGATTTTCATTGCAACATTTCGATACAATTGGCGTAATCGGTAAATCAGAAGTTTTCATAATAAAAAAGGACAGACAATTTAACTCACATAAGCGTGTTCTTTTTTATTATGAAAACTTCAAATTTACCGAATACGCCAAATGAAGCATTATTATAAGAATCGATTTCAAAAATCGATACCTCGATACTCTCGAAAAAGTCGATCCGTTGATGAGAGAACACGAGATTCGAGAATCCAAAGCAGCGCACCATCCATCCCTGAAATAACTCGTGTAACTGTGTATGTGTGTGGCGCGGCACGATTCGCGTTAGCGCGGTTGGCAATCGTACGCAAAAGAAATAATAAATAATGAAAGCGAGCGACCATGAAGTGACAAATAAAGTTGGCCCGAGAATGGTGGCCCGCGCCGCGAACAATAACCGAGCTCGGCGTCGCGCGATCCGCCCGGGTGCGTGAGGCGCGCGTACAACGGTAGCCTGTCTCGGCGGTCCGGAGCCGCGAGTCACAAACCCCCAAGTTTCGTGTGGCCGACTCGCGAGCGACCGCGAGAAGGAGAAAAGCACACACACGAGAGAGGCCCCACAACAACCCGACTCTCCACGATAACTCTCGCGCGCTCTGTCTCACTCTCGCGCGCGCATTTTTTTCCAAATTTGTCTTCGTCGCACGAAATATCGTTGGTTGCATTTGTCCAACCACGTCGGCCGCTGCCGCCGAGAGTAAACAAATAAATCAACGTTTCATTTTTTTTTCCTTTTAAAAAGACAAGAACTCCAAAAAAGAAGAAAAAAAAAAAAGGTTACCTTTATGTTTATATCGACGTGGTGCAAGTGTTGTGACTGATTTAGTTTAAACGTCGAAGGATGCTCCTGAAATCAACTTCACTCTGACACACGTGAAAAGGCAACAGCAAGTTGGCTGGATAAACGTTTCTGTAAGGAACGCAAATAAACGTTAGTTAGCGGGATAATTATGAAGACGGAGAAGAAACCGAACGAGCCCGCCCTCGTGAAGGAGGAGCCCGATCCGGATCGGGTCAAGATCAAAGAGGAGAGTCAGGTTGGCGCCAACAATGACGACGCGATAGCCGACGATCCCGCGGCAACCGAATGTCCCGCCAATGCCGCGCCACTCGACCCGAGTGTCGACGAAACTCCCATCAGCCAGGACCAGAATGGACCGCCACAGAGTCAGCAGATTAAACAGGAACAGGACAGAAATCAAGCCGAAGATATACCCACCAGTGGTACTGAATGCAGTTGTTTTTGTTTTTCCTCAAAAGTTGCATAATTTTTCTTGGATATTTTACAAGATTTTGAAGCAAAGTTGGTTAGGTTGCGGTTTTTTGTTGTGTTTTTTGTTTCGTTTCATTTTGTTTTTGTTTTGAATTGTTTATCTGCGCGATGAATGTTATCTTAATCTGTAATAAGTCTATGGAGAAAATTAATGTTAAACGATGCACAGATAAATAATTAATGCCAATCAAATAATGAGGAGTTTTAATTGTTTTCGAGTAAATCGATTTCATGAAATGTAAACTTTAAAGTAGGTACTAAAAATCACAACAAAATTTGACAATGCAATCCAAGTCTTGCTCCAATGTTGTATGTTTTATAAATGTATACAAAATTAAGCAACATTATGAAATTTTAGTTCAGAAAATTAAGTGACTTACATGCTGAAGATAAATACTGACTTAATTGGATGAATTTTTTGTATTAATATAAACAAAAATTACAGATTGTGGCGGCAACGTTGGGATGCAAAATACCGAAGGAATTCAGCCACTAGTTAGCAATGTTCTGGGAAAACAAATCGGAAGTGGATCTGGCGGTGGCGAGGCTCAATATATGCAGCAACAGAGCCAAATTTTTGTCTTTTCCACGGCTCTGGCTAATAAAGCTGCCGAGGCGGTTATGCAGGGACAGTTTTCTTCAATAATTGCGTACCACTGTGCTCAACCTGGTACGAAAAAGCATTTGGAGGTATGTATTTTTCTTTTTCATCAAAAAACAAGTAAAACATAATTTTTTTAATTATTATAAATAATTATAATCCAATCTTATAATTTTAATAGAAAAAATGTTAAAAAATATCTTTAAGAGTTGTTTATATTAATTAAATGAATACTTAATTTTAGTTTAATTAAAACAATGATTAATGATAGAAATTTTGTACTTAAATAGAAACATCCGAACAAAGTGAATCAGTTTCGGCAAAATCCCGCTCAATGGCTTAATAATCTTGCGTCGTTGAAACAAAAGAATCACCAGGGAAACGTGAACAGCGGCTTTTCCGCTGAGCCGACGTCAGATTTGCCCGCGTTGGATCCTGCGACTCCTTTCTGGAATGAACAGACAAATATACGAAATCTCAACGGAAATAATTCTTTAGGCAATTCCGAGTCGACACTGGATGATACAAATATAGATGTGCCTTGCCTTGTGCCGAACTCCCCAAATAATGCAGGTGAATATTATTTTCGTATTTCGTTTCTCTCTCGAGTGTATCCAGGCAAGCATTATGCATAATTCAGTTCCATTCCGCGATTATTTATGAATTAAAAATAACTTATCTTTGAATCTGAATCTAAAATTAATATCAAAAATGATATACTCCGTTCAAAATGTTTACAGTTTTATATCAAAAGATGAAATCATTCTGTTTTTTCTCTTTTTTGTGTATTACAATAACATCAACTTTGGTTTTTTCTATTTTAAACCTTTGTTTTCTTTATTTTTATAAAAACAAATTATTTCAAATCAATTCAATAAACAATTTTATAACTAAAAGGATATTAAACAAGGTTTTCTTGTCTATAAAATACTGTTTTTAATTGAAAAGAATTGGAAAATAAAATGCATTACTTTTAATCGTTTAGCGGCGAATCCGCAACCAGCAGTGAACGCCGCGATGGGACACAGTCCAAATTTGCTGGGAGGAACGACCAGTCCAAGTCCGAGCGGCCTACAGCCTACTTTACAAGGAGTGAAGGTTCCCGATGAAGAGCTGACGCCTCAACAGCGACAACATCGCGAGGCGCAGCTCGCGGCTTTGAGGAAAATGCAAATGATGCTTTTCCCGGAGCGCAAGGAGGAACCGATTACGTCGTTAGATGCACCACAAGGCACTAACCCTGGATCATCCTGTGCTCCAACTAATATGCCACCAGTCAGTGGACCATCCATGGACTGGCACAAAATTCAACATCCATTTTTGGATAGTAAAAACAAGGTACAAAATAATCTTTTTTGTTTATGAAGAACCAAAAGAATATTACATAAATTGTTGAATAAGAAAAAAAGATAATATAGAATAATGAAAATATATTTAGGCGTTAAAAAGAAAAGTAAAAAAAGGACTGTGGGAGTATTTTGATATGACAACATTTTTTGAATTGAATTTTAATTTGCAACAGAATACGGAATCTATGCTTCGAATAGCGCTTTTCATGATTTTGATGATTATTTAAACGTCGCAATGGTTAACGATTGATAAGGTATGCAAGACAGCACAATGTTCACAATTAAATGTTAGGTGTTCACACTGGTACACTGACAAATGAAACAAATATTGTAGTTTTAGATATTTTAATTGTCAAACTAGATATTATTGCACTTTTATGAAGTTTCGATTGACTTATAATACATTTTTTGTTGATCATAAAAGAAATTATAAATGTTTAAAGATGTAAAGATGTAAACATGTTGATAATAACAAAAGAATAGTAATTAATTTGCTTTCAGGTAAGTAAATTAATGTATGGTTTAAATGTTATGATTGAAAAAGTTATCTTCAAACCGGTTGAATTTTAAATGACGTATGATCTTTTATATTCATAAAGAACAAAATATATTCTGTCTCAAAGAGTCAACAATATTATTAAAATTATTCGATGAATGTAAAAATGAATGAAAAACACTGTTTTCTGATTATTTATAAATATAAATATTATAATTAAGTATATTGATTGTTTAGGAAAGAAAATTGAAAATACCTTTGGAATGGAATCTGATTAAATACGATCAATTATTTAATTCATTATATCAATGCAATTTTAATCATCTATTATTAATTTGAATCTGACTGTAATTCCATTTGTACTAGTTGCAATCAGTTGTAGATGGAATAAATTCGATCAATGTTATTGATAACACTGTTATCGATAACATTTTGTCATTATAATATTCTGACTTATAGCAAATTAACGAAGAAGCACTTATTATTCATATATGTAAAGCACTTATAATTAAGAAATGTTTATATATATATATATATATATATATACTTTAACAAAATGTCAAACATTTCAGTTTTTTCGGTGAAATTGTGTTCATATTAATCATTATTATAAAATGTTTTTCATAAATTTAGATATTAAAATTATTATAATAAAAAACACAAAAATTGTCTAAAAGTATATAAATTCATATAAAAATTGAACTCATTTTTAATTCAAAAAAGATGATCAAATTATCATTAAAGTTAACTTAAGTGTTATAAGTAAGCATTGACTAATTGAATAATTGACTAATTAAAGTTTAATTAATCATTAATTTACTAATTAAAGCAATAGGAACGTAATCAATTAGTTACATGACACTGTTTAAAGAAATTTTGATAAAGTCGATTTTTAATTATTGAGTATTCATGTGACATAACAAGTTATTTTAATTATCATCGAAATCGCATTAAATAATTTGGTAATATTATTCATATAATGTAATAACATTATTATATTAATATTAAAGACTCAAATTCTGCACAGAAAATGTAATTAATATATTAAATTCAAAACTACAATATCTCTACGTCTATTATTCAACTACATACATAGTTGTCATAGATGTTGCATTTAATGAAACATTTATAGTTATGTGAATATCACGGAATGTGTAATTATAATTGATAATGACATTATTTCAAAAATGTGGGATTGTTTAATAACGTCATTGTTTTTTATGAACAATTGTATCACTGCTATTAAAAGTGATATAAATGATACTTTTATAGTTGATTTCGTGTATTAATTAATCTGTTAATTAATTGATCTGTTAATTAATTTTGTTTTAATTTTTTAATTAAAAGATATTACCGGATTTCGGAATAAAAGTTCTCTTAATTAAAAACGTATTGTATTTCCACTTACAATATAACATTTCTGAATTAAAACTTCTTTTTCTTCTGAAATATATATCGTTTATTAAATAATAAAATGAATTTACAACTTTTTTATAAAAAAAATATTTCAATGGTATAGAGTTACTTTGTAATTAGAATAACAAATATAAAGAAAATACGTTAATTAAATTACAATATAATATGATATAAAACGAAGTTAATTTAACCAATTATAAAGTTTCCTGTAAAGTAAATTGCATTTTAATTAAGTTCAAATTTCATTTTCCTATCTTATTATATATATTTTATATAATATAATAAAATGAATTATATGTGTATAATAAAATACAGAGAAATAAATATCGCGCATAAATTATAAATAAACATTTTTGTTGTTTTACAGATTGGTGCTGGAAGTCCGGGCGGTAGTGCGCAAAGTGGTGGTGGGCCTCTGCGCGGTGGAAATCTCGTTGGCAATGTGCCGCGAAGTCAAGGTCCACCGCCGCCGTATCATCAGACAACGAGATCGGCGAGTGTACCGATCGCAATACAAAGTCCAAATCCGTCGTCGCCGAACAATCCGACGAGCAATTTATCGTTGCCATCGCCACGCGCAAGTTCGGCCCTGAATTCGCCGGCGGATTGCAATCGACAGTTTCAACTTGGCAATCAGAGGCCCGGACATCTGTCGGGCCAGAGTCCCACGAGCCAAGACTCGCCTAATCCCGGTACTGTTGGCGCATCGTCGGCAACGAGGCTCAATCAAAGTAATCCCGGTACGCCGGTTTCACACGCTCATTTGCCCGTTATGAGTCCCGGCGGCACTACGCCGCAAAAGGATTCGCCCTTGGACTTTCCCACAAATCAACCACCTAATCGTAAGTTTTACAATCAACATTTTCCCATTCATTTTCCATTAAAGAAAACCAAATTAACCTTTGAACATGTAAATAAAGTAAATTAAACGTTGTTAATACAAATTGAATAAAATCTTAAAATGTAAATTAAGTAGGATATATCATGTAAAAGATAAAAATTAATGTAATAAATATTTGTAGTTTCAGTGGACGGAAGGTTTTGTCGAACCTTGCAATGTTTAACGCAACAAAAACCGCCACTCAGCGGAGCAGTGAATCCGCCCGGTGTAAAGGAGGCAAATTTGATGCCAGTGCCAAGTCCTCAGCAAATACAGTATCTCAATACTTTTGAAGGACAGGAGCTTACTATCCAAAAACAGCCTAATACCAGTCTTAAAGATGGCAGTTTATCAACGTAAGTCATTCTTGTTATATTTTAATTCACATTTATTGAAGAAAATAAATCAATACTTTTATATGCTAAGATAATCAAGTTCTGCTAAATTTGAGTTAAAATTTTTTTAATACAAAAATGTTTTTTTTTTTCAATTAATTATTACAATTGTTTATTTAACTTACAAAATTTATAACAACGAATAATCATACCTTCAGTGTAATCTCAACAACGTATTTTCTATGTTTTAGTTTAATTAATTAAAAAGAAAGATACTTTCGTTAAAGTCGAATTAAATTATTCATAAAAGTTAATTGCAATTTCTCGTGATAAACATAATATTTTTGTGAAATTAGATTGTAGAAACCACTTTTAAAACTGATATTATTATATTCACGTCTAATTAATTCCATTATAATTTGATAAATTAAAAAATATTGTAATTGGATGTTTTAGTCATTAAATATTGAATCAATTTAATCTCCAAAATTGTATCTTTACAAATGTATCAAGTGAACACAATGTATTTTGTGTTATGCTGCACAATTGTAAGCTCAAAAACTAGGTCACAATTTTTGATTATTCATGTATTTTATTATTGAAAATAATTAAGTTTACTTTTTGTCATTTATTTTGTTTATTATTTATCAAACTGTACACAATTTTACTTGATTAATTATGCACAATTTTTAATCGATATTCAATTATCTTGACAGTATTACATTATTCATTCCCTTTAACAAGATAGAAAATTATATTTAAGCTTATTTATTAATTTCAAATTAAAAGTTTTATTAGATGAAACTTCAAAATGTTATTATTCAACACATTCAATTTTGTTCTTCTTTGGTAAGGAAAATAAAAAGAAATAAAATAAAACAAATGTTAAAACATTAAAAAAACTGAAATATGCCGTGACTGCACTAAAGAATTTCATTTGATTATAGGAACACAACTACCCCTGGCGCGGACATGTCGAACCGCATGCTTCCGAGCAGCATGGAAAGTAACAATCAGTTTTCGGTGGCGGATAGCGCAAGTCCGTCGATGGACAATGCGAATCGCAGTTTTGGGGCGTCGTTGCACAGTCCGCACACGCCTCACACGCCTCATACGCCCGGCAGCGGGGCTCCGCACACGCCCGTGGATCCCAGTAAGACGGGATCAAAAACGACAGTGAGTGCCCAGAGCAGTCCCGCGTCTCATAATACGAGTCTCGTAGATGCGATGGGTCCGCCGAGAACCGTGCCGGCGTCGCCCAACATGAAATCCGAAACGTCACCTCCATCTAAAGACCCTCAACAGCAACAACAACAACAGCAGCAACAACAACAGCAACAACAACAACAACAGCAACAAATGGCGCCACAACAGCAGCAACAACAACAACAACAACAACCCTCGCAAGTGCAAGTAGCGCAACAACAAAGTCAACAACAGATGGCGCCACAGTCGCAGAATCAGTCGGCGCCAGTACCTGTGATGAATCCAAATCAGCCGGGGATGGGTATGGTTGGACCCGGTGGCAATTTTGCGTGCAACAGGCCGGCGCCAAACGTCAGTCAACCGTCGGACAATGTGCCACTGAATCCCAACAATCTTGGCAATCGAATGCCTAATATTAGTAATATGAGTAGCAATCACTTTGATCCAATTACGTCGCTGGCGCAGATGAGTCAACAGCTAACTAATACCGCGGCGAGTAATGCCCTGGGACCTGACGGTGGACCAATGCCCGGTGGCAATGGCGGAAATATGTTGCCGTTTGGTAATCATCCGCATGGGATACATATGATACAGATGCAGGAGGGCAATGAAATGAATGGTGGATGTCATATGCCGGGCGGACCGAACGAGTCGAGTGATGTGGCGGCAATGTGCATGGGACTCAGTGGACCGGCCACGAGTTACAGTCCGACGCCACATACTGGCAGTCCTGGGGTGCCTAACAAAATGGGACATCATCATTCTATGATGGGACATGGGATGATGAGTAATGCGCAACCGGTTTCGAATCCCAGTGCTCAGGGACCACCTAATCCTGGTCATATGAATACAAATGCTGGAGTGCAGGTGAGTAGAAGAAGACAAGGAATTACATTTTTTATTT
The DNA here is from genome assembly GCA_022817425.1 of Gryon sp. ZL-2020. Lineage (NCBI taxonomy): Eukaryota > Metazoa > Arthropoda > Insecta > Hymenoptera > Scelionidae > Gryon > Gryon sp. ZL-2020. Next base: position 14,536 of record JABFPJ010000185.1, on the reverse strand, counting down.
TCTTTTTTAGAAACACTTTTTTCCTTCGAAAAAAATGCCTCAGGTTTTAGAGTAACAAATATTGTTCTTTACATGTGAGAAACCAATTGTTTATATCAATGGATCAAAGACTATCTTAACTAACATATGTAACATGATTACTACGTTTTCAGGGTGGCTCTTATCCCGGCCCCGGCAGCGTCGGCGAACCCACGAATCACGGTGGTCCAGGCGGTCCAGGTGGTCCAAATGCGCCACCCACGAATCGTCTGATGTCGAGCGGACTTCCGCATCCGCACGCACATCCTCATCCACACCCAGGCCACGGGCCCATGCCAATGGCCGGCAACCCGTACAACGGCGCGAACGTGCAGGTGAAGCCGAGCGCGCCCAACACCATCCAGTACTTACCGGCGCGACCGAACGTCGGACACGCGCCTCGTGGGCCGCCAAGTCTGGACTTCCTGCATCGCTACACGAATCCCCTCGGCGGCCTGGACTCCAAAATGTCGCCGTCCGTAAACCTTCAATACTTTCCCAACGGCTGTGTTCCGCCGGTGCAGAATAATATGAATCCACACGCGGGTGGTGCTGGCGGTGCACCCGGCGGTGCTGCGGGTCTCACTAATCCCACGATGGCAGGCAATTTGCCACCGGGAATGGCGGGTTCTCCGCGACTCGACTCAGCCGCTCAACAAATGAACCCTGGCGCGGTTCATCCATCGATGCGACCAATCGGCAATGTTCGTCAACAATCGAGCATTGTGCGGATGCAACACATGGTGGGCGGTGGAATGTTTCCCAGTGGGTCCATGGAACCGGACATGGTCGGTGGACCCGGACAAATACCCGGACAAAATGCTAACCCCGGCATGTACGTGGGTAACAAGCAGGGTCTAATGGGTCTGGGACCGCCGCCGGACGCGAGTCAGCCGTTGCCGCCGAGTATGGGTGGTGGTGCGTCCAACTTCAAGAACAGTCCGTTCGTCGGAGCTGGCCCGAACATGTCCGATCCCAATTATGCACAACAGTTTCACAACTTCCAGCAACAGCTGTACGCCACTGGCACCCGCGGCAGTGGACCGCCACCGCCGCATCCTAACCTCCATCCGCAGCCTAACGCGCATGCGCATCAGCAATTCTTCATGCCCAAGTAACCAGGTAGGCTCGGTGCAAGCTTATGCCCGCGCGGATACGGACAGTGGCGCGGTTGCATTTTTATTCATTGCGTTACGATTTGCGAATCCGAGATTTCTTTTCCTACGGTGGTTTTTTTCTTTTGTATTGGAATTGTTGTTTTGTCAAGATTTGTCAGTTTGGTTCGGAAGACCGAAGGTCAGAGGGCAACTTTGGAAATTGTACGTGAGAAGGAAACATTGTCTTTGAAAGATTTTTTGCGCTCTTTTCGGAAGTGAAGACTTGAGAAACATGAATTATTGATGTGTTGTTGCCACGTAAATTACGTTTGTAGTTAAAACATTAATGTTCGGAGTACCCTTGAATTTGATTATCGGTTAACGAAGAAGTGTTGTAACATTTTTCGAATGTATAACGATTCAGAAACTCAATTAGGAGGATAACGTTGTTTCATGAAACGCTTATTTTTATTTGTATGATATTAAAAGAAAAAAAAATCTACGCAATAATATTAGTTTTCTTAAGTATTGATTGATATTACTTTATTTTGTATATGCGTTTATTGAGGGGTTAATTATTGCATAATTATTATGTAATTATAATTAGTTAAGTTAAGAGAAGACGTATTTTAAAGATATTTAAAATTTGATGAATTTTATACAAAAAGAGTGATTTTTTAAATTAAAAAACGTTTTTATTCTGTAATAAATACTTGTCACGGCAATATTAAACAATTGATAAAATCAATTATCAGTGTTGTTATAATTTAAGTTTTATACTTTAACAAATATACAAATATATTTTTCCAATCAAAAATATATTTTTTTATTGCAAGCGAAACGAACTAGTTTCTACCAGATTTTATGAACAATACTTTGATCTATTGTGTTTCATAAATGACAATCATAAAATTATTTTAATGAATTTGATAGATTTGTATAATATTTGTATTACTCCGAAATTATTTTGTTAATCATATTTCAAATTACATAATAAAATTGAATGCGTAAAAAAATAGATGAGGAATCTTTTTTTCAGACAATGTTTCACAATAAACTATAACAAAAATTATCATTTCAATGAATAGACTACTTCTGACGTGTAAAATAAAAAGTTACAACTAATTTTAACTTATATAAAAATGTATATTTAAAACATTTACGTTGAATGAAAAAATTTGATAATTATCAAAATGTAAATATAATCGTATAACTATATATATAAACTAAACTGCACATTCTGAATATCATAATCCGTGCAATATACTTTTTGCAATCAATTCAAGTTTGTATTTAATTGTAAACTCATTTCGTTAACCTTTTTTTTGACGAGCGTCATTTCGTTATACTATTTCCACTTTAGGAAAAGTTTGCTCAATTTGTTTAAGAAAGGATAAATAAATAAATACAACACGAAAAAGTCTATACGTAAGAACAAAATAAAAATATAATGAAAATGCAAAATACGAATTTTACGACACTTGTTAAATAAAAATCGTTGACAAATATAACAATTAATTGTAAAATATTTTCTGTAAATAATTCTGTTTTAAGTGAACTCTTTAAGTGTGTATAATATTTGTACGACTTATGGCGGTAGCGTGTAATTCATAGAACAAAAAAAGTCCATTTTTTTAAAGATTAAAAAAAAAACGAAAAAGAACATTAAAGAAACAAAAAAAAGATGCATATTTTTATACTTTCAATGCACCGACGCGCTTATTTCTTGAATTAATTATTTTTCGACTTAAAAAAAAAAAACTAAAAAAAGAGGAAAATTTTTATAGTATTAGTTGTGTCTCGTGATTGAAACTAAACAAATTTTTCTGTCTGTCGCGTGAATTCGCGCCGCGTGAATTACCGCAAATGAGCCGCTATCGTGTGTAAAACCCGAAATTCGTCGTTCTTGTGTTTGTTGCTCTTGCCACTGTCCGCGTCCCTGCGTGCATTTCCATTGAATTAGCCGGGAAAAAGGGATGCGACCATCAATTCTCTCTGTGAGTGCTTGCTGACGAACAATTTGCGCCATCAATGTGTCTGTTTTATGTCCAAAATGAGTATGTGAGATAGTGTGTGAGTGACGTCAATCGAGAACGAGAGAGAACAAGAGAGTATGAAAGAATTAGAGAAGAAGAGAGAAAGATAAACAGTTTGCGAGAATGAAAGAAATAAGAAATATAGAGAAAGATTCGATGCGCGCGCATCTGCGGCTAAATTTCGTGGGGAAGGAGTACAAAACGGAAAAAGGGGAAAATACGAAGAAGAAGAAACATTTTAACAAGACAGATGACGATAAAAGATAATGAGAGATATGAAATGTCCGAGGTCGACTGATTGTTGTAATCCGATTGCATGTCCAATAGTGAGCTAATCGCACGGCTGCTTTGTCAGATTTTGTGTTATTATTTTTATTATGACGATTTTTGCGAATTAGCATTAGAGATGGGAGACCAGAGATTGTATAAACTTTAAAAAAGAGGTAAAAGACAATTTGATTAATAAATATGAAACTTACGACCTATATATGTTTTATAAGTTTTGTCATGTAAAATTTAGAATAAAAGTATATCTAATCATGTATGATTTTATTTAATTAATACAAATATATGTAATTTATATATTGTGCAAGTTTGCAATCTATGAATTATATATGAACGTGTTAAGCATATAAGGTCTATCAATATGTTTCTTCTTTAAGTGGGCTTTTGTATGTGAATGAAGTTTCAGTTGTTTATTTTAAAGAATATTAATTATATTTACTTTTGTCTATTTATATAAATAAAACATTATTTTGAAATACTGTTTTTAATGCATACTACGTACATTCAAATTATAAATTTATTTTCATATAATCACATACACATTAAGCAATGAAAAAGTAATAAAAAAATCAATAAAATTAAGATTACAGTAGAATCTCCCATAATTTGCAATCTCTTATACTTTGTCAAGTTTTTCTTTGATAATTTGCACTTTCGCGTATTGTATTATTAAAAGTGAGAATGAAGTTTTCATTTTTAGTAGAGGTGTTTTCTTTTGAGGTTCTTAGAAGTTCTTTGGTCCATCTATTTTTATCTGATCTGTTTCACTTCTCTATCTAACTGATTCCTCCCACCAGTAACATACTCCCACTTTTCCCCGGACATCAACGTCCAGTCCTAGTCATCCCTTTTCAGCAAGGATATGTTCAATTTCATTATTACTATAGCCTTTATATCCTGGAATCCAATGCTTTGATAACCATTTGACTATCAGAGCATTTTTTAAGGTTCTATGCGTTAGATTTACTTCAAGGAGAATTTCAGCACCCCCGCTTCAACACCAGTACTATCCCTGGAACCATCAGTATACCATATGTCCCCATGTTTGAGTCCTGGTCTTTTACTCCAGAATTCTGTATTATCATTTTTGTCTCTCGTTCGTCATTAAGTCGCTTGTTATCATACTCTCTCAGCATTTCACGAACTTTTTGTGAAAAGAAAGATTGTAGAGCGGCGTCATTACATACATTCTCTATTTTTTGTATCAAATCCTGGGTAGATAAATTTATTTTTGTGAAGTTATTACTAATTTCTGATTTGAGAATTCATCTAGATTAATTCTGTCTGATATGTCTCGATTTACATCAATTAAAGATTGATTTATCGCATCAAATTTTATAGCCGTATCATTGGTAAATTTGTCGAAAGCATCTCTTTTTGTCTGCAGTAGCAATTTTTCTGCAAAATCATTAACTGCGATGCTAAGTTGATTTTCAACACGCGATGTCTCACCTAGAATCAGACTATTTGTATGATTGTCATTTGTAACGTGGTATTTTGCCAAAATTCCTCTGCCGGGTCCACACGGCTTTTTAGTTAATTTGTAGTTTAACGAAATTTTGTTTTCGTTAAACTACGGGCAAAATTCAACTAAATTTACTTTAAACAAACAATAAGTCGTAGTAAATAAATAAAAACAAAAGTAATTAAATTTAAATAAAGAGCGTTATTATTCAAAATTAAAGAGATTACAGATTAATTAAGTTCAATCAAATCGACGTTAGAAAGGTACAAAAGGTGCCGGGTACAATAATAATGGGTCGAATAAATATTAATTAAAATATGAATAATAATGAATTTTATAATAGCAATTGTGAATAGTTTATCAGACGACAATATATAATAGTTTAAAGAAACCTGAACGTAGATTTAACAAGAGCTGGATTGTCTGGGAGGTTTTACTGTGATTTTGGTAATTTTGAACAAAAATTAACATTTGTTATAAATAAACATTCGAGAAACTTTACACACATATACACCATACACAAAAACATACACACATTTTTTTCTGACATCATAAATGCAAATTATTTGTAAAGTGTCTTCCATGTCGCGATCTTTATGTGTGCAGTGTATCAAAATTCGAATAAAAAAATCGTCATGAATTATTTATTTATTAAAGAAATAAAAATAAATCATCAAGTGTAATATTAGGCAGAACATTGATAAACTTATGTGCATAGATAAATGAATGTTACGAAAATACTCAATTGATGATAAATTGTTTCGTATTAATCCCTGGCTTGACTCAAACAACGACATGGACAGTATACTTGCAATGTTATTATATAAAATGTAAAATAAAAAAAGCAACTCGAGAATAGGTTTTTATTTATTGCACTCTGATTAATCCAAAAATATTGTTTCATTTCGAAATTGATTTGCAATTGAGTTTAACTAGAATACAAAAGTAATTAAAAAGTTTTTCTTGTGATTCTTTGATTATGTCTGACATTTTTTGAATTATTTTATCTGCGAAAAATATTGTAAAATATTTTGGAATAGTATACAAATACAACAAAAATTTTTTTCACAATATATTTCTGACGTAATACAATTTCGAAAAACGATAATATTCTGAGAAAAATGTTATGCTATTAGGAAGATAATTAAACATTAAACAAAGGTTTAGAATTGTTGGTTTAGAATAACTCTTTGATTCATCATCATATTCTATCTACAAGTAACTCTAGGATATTTCAAATTCAAAATTCGAAAGTTAAAAGCAAACTTCTCAGATCTTGTCTATTGCCATCCGAGTGTTTTCCATCATATTCGGTATTTCGTCACAACTTCTCGGACAAGCTTTGAGCGTGCGCGTCTTTCGTAAGCGAGTTGAGTTTGCGTCGTATCGAGAATCATTGTCAGCGTAAATCAGTCTGCGACCATCGAACGAGCGAGTTGGTACAATGACTAACTAAATCCCAAGTCCAAGTCTACTACTTTTTTCTGGTCTCATCAAAATTCTCTACTGTGTCTGCTTATCTTCGCTGGATTCTGTATCTTTTTATGTAATCGGATTTAGTTAAAAAAAATGCTATCTTTGTTTTTGTAGAATAATTGTTATTATGAAAACCTGTAAACTGAAAACGTTAAACGACTTCACAGCTGGCCTCAACAAGTCGGCCAACAAACGCGTGTATGAGCGTCACGAAAAGTTTAACGTTTCCATGGTTACAGACGTCTGACCCACAGTCATGTGAGTCGCGAGTTCGTTGGTTTCTATTCTATAAATACATGCAAGCGTTACAACCACACACAACACTTTACCTGACTTTTATTCTTTTCGCAACGAATTTTATACTTGAATTTTAGTTCTCCATTTGTATCTCTTTTGCAGTTCTAATATGTAATTTTAACTTTTGCTATTGATCATTGTAATTTATTGTACAATCAATCTGTAAACGAAGAGAATAGTGAAATGAAATGTTTTTGTCTGCCTTTTTTGTTTTCATCGAATGTCTTACGTCATAAGTTCATCAAAATTCATTGACTCCAAGCTAAGCAACGTCATCAAAGCGAAACGAAACTTGTCATAGCAAAGTATACCTTCTGCCTGTTAATTGACGATTCATTATGTCATTCTTTTCTTTTTTACTTTTTTTTTGCATTAACAACAAAATGCTTAAGACTTGGCTTTCATAAATATACATAAATCAGTAAAAACCAGTTAACTCCAGTTAAAAATTTAAAATATAAATAATTCACTTTATATCTTATTTTTTATTTAATACATTTGAACCAAAAATGAAGTTAACTGGTCTTTCCGTTCGCCAAAGTAAGAAACAGTTTGTCATGGATTTTGTAACTTTGTCTTGTTCCACTTTTATTGTTGAAAATCAAACAGTTTTGTGTACTGCATTTTTAAAGTGACTTCATAATAAGTATTATCTGCTGGTTTATCAGTTGCTTCTCGGGTTACTTTACATGGAACTGAACAATCGTGCAAATGGCGCGATAGCAATCAAAATTGTTGGCTACAATTTCCAACCTTTCATTTTATCATTTTTCGACGACTTTCAACTTCAAACTGTTTTGCTTTTCTCCATTCTTTTTCTAATAGTACTTTAGTTGTTTTGCGAAATAATGTGCGAAAATGGTTGTGCGATTGATTTTTATGACATTTTTGGTATTACATGGTGCAATAAAAAGAAATCCTAACTTATAAATTGAATTTTAAAGATTCGAGTTTCAGCAGCATTGAACATTAAAGACAACGAATTGTCGTCGATTTGCAAAGCTTTTGTGACCATAGAATGTAAATATGATAACAAAACCAAATGTTCAGCGTTCTTTTGAGAAACATTTTTATATTAATTGTAGCTAATTAAACAAACTGCTGTAAATAATAAATAACTTGTTTTTTTTCTCGACAATTTTGTATTTTTAAAATCAAAGAAAAATGAGATATTTTATTATACATATAGTAATTTTTCATTTTTCGCATTTTATAATACAAAATAGATATTGTTCTAAAAACAGCTTTATGACTGAATGACTTTTATAAACTATAAATTATTATCAAGTACTGCAATTTATTTACACGATTTATCTCTGAGTACACGACACAGACGAAAAGATCAAGTACAATTTATAGAATATCATACGTATAGGTGTAAAAGCTTAGAAATATGTATGTATTGTAACCGAGTGGTTGCAGATCTGCAAACTTATCGAGTGAGCGGACTGTCATTGCGTGCGCGGTTTGAGTGCAAAATGTTTTGCGATTGCACCTTAATTTTGCCTCAAAATTTTTTAAGTTCGTGAATCGGTATTTGTCTCCTTTTCGCATACTTGAATCTCGCGTGGAAACCGCTGAAGAAGTTGTCGCGAAATCGCCGAGCAATGCGACCAATTGCCGCCGCTGCGGGCCATCGTTGAACCGGAATTAAGCCGATACTCGGAAAAAACTCAACGTCGTAGATTTTTCTTTTGAAGGTTCGTTCACGTCTGGCGTGCGCGCAGACTCGTTTTTAGATAAAAATAAGAAAAGTAATATTTGATATGTGTCGTCGTAACTCAGTTCTCCACGACAATCCATTGCGCGCGGAATACTCAAAAGATCGCTGCAATTTGCGCGTTTTAATGTGTATTTTGCGTGACTTTTGACGCGCTGCCAAATATCTTGCGAAAGCTTTCAGTCTGACGAGAGAAAGAGAAGAAAGAAGGAAGGTGAATACATTTGCAAAAACAGTAAAAAGGCAATGCTGCGGAAATTCATGGCAACTAAAAAAAATTGTATTTTCTAGATTTTACCGAAATTACTTCGATGCGATATGTTAATGCAGTGAATTTGAAAATTTCGTAAATAATATTTACGTACATCTTAATTATAATTTGTGCAAAATTTTAAAAAAGTTTAAAATTTGATATTCAATTCAAAAAAAATTGTCAAAAGTTTCTAAAAATGCCGAAAAATGTTTAGAAATCTGTAAAACAAATTAGAAACTTTTAAAGTTGTCGAAAGTAAAGTATAATTTTTAAATATTCTAAAATTATGTATAAATTATAATTTAAATTTCTTAAAAATACTGAGCATTTTCACTTTTGCTCAATAACTAATTACGTGTTAACACAAACGTATCACACACCCACACAGTCAGTTGTTTTGCAAAGAGCCGCGTCGAAAGGCAGAGAAAATTTTCAAAATTACAAAAAAAAAAAAAAAAAAAAACATACATACAAATAAAAAATTAAAATTTAATTTCTTATATTGCCTAAATGTTTTATTTATTTTTAATGAATTATTTTATTAATTATAAAACATCATCACCTCATAATTTGCAATAACTCCAAAAGCGAAGTAAAAAAAGAAAAAAAAAGTTGAATTTGATTGAAGCTGTCGATGCGGTTTCGCGATTGCAATGAATCGTCATGCGAAATACTGACTTGACAATTTTGGCATCTTTTCTGCGTTGATGTATTTCGACACGCGAACTTATCGTGCGTTCGAATAAAAGCAGACACGCTACTTTCAATGAAGAGAAACGCATTTGGAAATGTTGACTGACTAAACATGAAGTAAAAGCGATCATCATCTTTGATCCCAATATGGCCTGCTTATTGAAATAAACGAATGAACAGAAATTATGATATTAAAATGTTGCGACTCAAATGTAAATGAACTACATTTTGTTCGTAAATATGTTTCATTAAAATGATTAATGTTAAAAATCATAATTAAACAAAAACACAGGTCATGAGTTCAAATTTCACTCATTTTTATTTATTTTTTTAAATTGAAGTATTAAAGAAAAAATTATATAAATAAACACTTATTTTACGCACAAAATAGTATTCATTGATATAAAAATGACAAAATTGGACGAGTAAATGAAAAGTGAACGCGTCTGTATTACGACTAGAGACATGTACAAATTTGAAAACCCATTAAGGACGATAGCGGTATGTTTGTGTGTGTACATATATAAATAAACATTTACGTGAGAAACAATGCAAGCAACATAACAAAAAATTATAATAATAACAATAATAATATTAATATTAAATAATAATAAACAAAAATGAAAAGTAAAAAAAATGAATGAAGAAAAAAGCACGACGGACAGAGTTATAACTAAAACAAATTCGGTATTTCGTAATGTTCGTTGTACTTGCGATGTCAGCTAAAAAACGAATCAATTTGTCATCCAAGAAACGCTCTTGTGCCGCTCATATATACTTTGCAAGGCCTCTTCTTGATTGGTCACATCAGTCGGCGACTGCTAACAATTTTTATTTCGTCAAGAGTTAATTTTGAAAAAAAAAAAAAAAAAAAAAAAAAATGAATCCGTCATCAACTCTTCATTGATAATATTTTTGCTTCTGAAGAACATGATGTCTATATTGCAGAGACGAGAGTTTATAACCCCGGACCAGAAGCTATCAAAACTCAACCTCAATTCCGAACGGCTTTCAATAGATTAATTTTAGATTTGCATGTAACTCTGATGATATTCAACTCTCGACTCCGCTTTTATCATATTTTTACGTTATTAGTAACATTTTTTAATTAATTTTATCATTTTAACTTAAAATTACAATTAAATATTTTAAATAAATATTATTATTAAAGATGAATTTATTATTATAATTAATATATGCTATTTTTCTTCTTTTCATTAGTTATGTGTAAATGCAAAGAAAATTGTTTTAAACACAACATTAACAAAAAAATGGGTTATACATTTGAGCAGTTCGCTTGACTTAGATGAGATTGGACGACATCGTTAGCCACTACGATATTATATGCTTCCCTAACCATTACTTAAATTCGGTTAAGCAAGCTCAAATTCTTAATTATTGTAAATATACAAAAATGCAAAATATAAAAAATCGATAATTAGTTGGATAGCTACGACAGATAGGTAAATAAATAGATATATAGATAGATGGGTAGATAGATAGAAATATATACATACATTACACTGAGCGAGAGAAAGATTAAAAAAAAAAAGAAGAAGATGGAAAAAGAACGAAAGAGAACGCACGGCTTCTCATAAGTACACATAGATTATCCCTCGAGAAACTCCTGATGTGACATTACATTGTGCATAATCATAATACCCACTCATCTACGATGTAACCTATATTACTATATATTATAAGATATTAATGACTAAGAACTATTACGTTGTTGACGAATGATTTTTATTATATTATGAATGAGAAAATAAAATAAAGATATTTACAAGAAACATGATCACTGTTTTGTCTTTTTTCATCCCGATCCTTTTAGATTTTATTACATATTTCCTATCAGGGCAGAAAATAGAACTTTTCTGACCTTGGAAATAAAAGTGCAACTTTCTGGCCTCGGATTAAAACGTTAACTTTTATATTTCTGTTAAACTAGTCAGAATTATTACACTATATTTTATTCTGTGATTTTTAAAAATAATAATTCAGCTTTTATTTTTATATTTTATTTGTTACAAGTATCAATATGAAAAAAGATTAAATGTAGTTTAATATTTATATCTATTGTATATTGAACTTTTCGCTATGAAATGATAAATAAATAATGAGAGGTTACTGACCCAGCTCATCAAAAATACATGTTCAAGTGCTTCATCCCGTCTCTTCGGCAAATTTATTTCGGGACAAATAATAGTTATTAATATAAATTCCACTTGATATGTTATTGAAAAATAATATGCATTTTTTTATCGTGCATATATAAAAGAAATATTATCAGGAAACTGAATAGTGATAATAATTTTAAATTTAAAAAGTGCTGCAATTTTGCAGCAAAGAGAAAAGAAATCAATTATAAATTCGATCAACAAAATTAATTGAAAAAACGTAATATTGTTTCAATAAAAACGTAAATTCACTTGACTTTCCTTTTTTGATATGAAAAATATCAGATGAGTCGAAGAAAAGTAATTTTGAAGAATAAAGGGAGTTAACAAGAAAATACAGTGTAAGATTTTTATTAAATAAAATCGATGAAACACGAGAGTATTAGCAAAGTCAGTTTGCCTTGTGACGTTTCTAGAATCTCGCAAAAGCATTCTCCTTATAAGTAACGGAAATCAACTTTTATATGGTATTAAATAAAATTGTTAATTTATTTAAAATATATCTAATTTTGAATGAATACGTTTGAAATTATTAATATTAAAAGATAGTCAATACAATGAAAACCGTAAACACTATACACGAACATAAAAAAGAATTTAGGGTTATATTTTGGATAAATTTTATTATTTAAGATTATGATTAGGTAAAAAATAATAAACATTTCTGAATCTCGTAACAAATATTTAAAATAGGAAAAGCCGTACACAAAAGATAATAATATTTAATATTTCAAATTAACGCGACGTTGTCGAAGATTCACGAAGAACATTCATAAATGTATTTTAAAAAGTCGAGACTTCATGAAAAATTCAAGAAAAAATCAATTTTGAAATTGATTTATAAACATTTGAAAAATTAGAAAATTCATAAAAATTAGAAAAATTCTCCTTTTTGTAATTTTCGCAATATTAATAAAACACAAAGTATTATAATTATAGATGATTATATTTTTTGACCTGAATAATTTTATGTTGAAATTGGTTAATTTAAAAAAAAATTTAACATGCAATAAATTAATAGATATTATAAACATAATTTTTTCGTTAAACATTGTTTGTAACTTACATTTCTTTGCAAATATATATGTTTTTTCTTTTTGTTTTCGATGAATTTACAAAAAGAAATTAATAAATAGAATTTACATTCGATATTATCCTTCATTTAAAGTTAACATCTTTGAATTATCTGGTAAGATCAGTTAAGTAAATTATGAAAAAATTAAACTTTTATATGATATTGAACTTAGTATAGAGACTAGTGTATTTACATCACGTAAGTGAAATTAAATCTATTTATATTTTCGTATGCATATACTCACTCATAGAATGTATACACATATGCATTAATATACACATATGTCAGGACAATAGTTCGTAATAGTTTTTATTTTTTATTGAAATATTCTGCTATAACTTGAAATAAGATTATCCCAGTATTTTTGCAAATTGATGTCAGTATTTTCAAATGTTTTAACATATAACATTTCAGAGATTTCTCTCTTATGTTCTTCGTTTTCTTTATCTACTTCAAATTTTAAAGTAGAATATGTCGATAACATTTTTTGCTAAATTCCGAAAAACAAAGTCAACAAAATTCTGAAACAGAAATTACGGAAATTTAAAATTTAAAAATAAAACATTTGAAAATACTCTTAGTTCAAGTTATAATAGAATATTTTAATAAAAAGTACACTGATAATCATAAAACCTGAAAATGTAAAATTTTCAATTGAATTATTATTGTTTTTAATAGCATTCTGAATCCATCGGCAAAAAATCATCAAATTTTACTGTTAAAAAAATAATTTATGAAGAAAATAACGTATTTATTTTACTAAAATAACTTTTTAAAATTAAATTAAAATTAAAATTTACTAAAATAGCATTTTTACTGTTTTTCACAGCAAAATTGATGATTTTTTACCGATGAATTCAGAATGCTATTAAAAAGAGTAAAAATTCAAGATCTATGATTGTCAGTGTAACAACTATTACAAACTATTGTACTGATATATGCGTATATTGATGCATTTGTGTGTATACATTCTATGAGTATATATATGCACACAAAAATAAATAGATTTAATTTCACCAGTGTGATGTAAATGAACTAGTCGTTATACTAAGTCCAATATGACATAGAAGTTAAATTTTTTCATAATAATTTAATTAATTAATCTTACCAGTTAATGAAAAAATTTATGAAAAACATTAACGTTAAATGATTAATTTAATGACGTATAACATCGAATGTACAACAAAAAGAAAAAACAAAGAAATTATTTGAGTTAGTACTATACAGGATATATTCGAATAATTCTAGTAGTTTGTTATTCTCAACTGTTTTGTAAAAATTATAGAAGAGATTTTATCCTTAAGGCTGGTATGAATGTCGTATGAGGAAGGCAAAAGTTTGGGAATAGCAATAGCAACATATTTTTGCCTCATTAAAATGTGAATCACTGCCTTACTATTGCCAGTAACATTGTTTACATTCCAAGCTTGCGCCTAATTTGTCCCATACACAAATAATACAGAAATTTTTGCTGTTGAGACAGTATTCGATCTGCATAAGACAACAAGCAAACAAAAATACTGCTTTTTACTAAGGAATATTATGATATAAACGAACATTTTTCTGGGGGGAAAAACAGTAATTTCTTTTGTTTTTGTCTTATACAGTTCGAATATTGTCTCAACAGTAAAGAATTCTGTATTATTTGTATACGTGGACAAGCGCGCGACTTCAACCCTTCTCCAGCCAGGCTTTTTTTCTATCCTTGTCTCGAGAGAAAAATATGACTCGTAATTTTTCTGTCTAACGAGTCCATTGGACTCAACGTAGTTGGAAAAGCGTTAACCAGGTATATGCCTCACATCGATAAACCACAGTGGAGGGTGGGGCTCTCCGATAATTTATTAAGCGATTTGGCGATACAAAATTTTTTCCTTTTTTCGATACTACAATGTCAGTACGCATATAGCTGAGGCAAGGAATGGGAGGGGGGGGGGGGTT
>JABFPJ010000184.1:0-55094 GCA_022817425.1 Gryon sp. ZL-2020 | reverse complement strand
CTACTACTACTACTACTACTACTACTACTACTACTATCACTGCTGCTGCTACTATCACTGCTGCTGCTACTGTTACTATTATTATTATTTAAATTATTTTCACTATCACTACTATCATCATCACTATTCTCATTACTGCTGCTGCTACTACCCCCACTATTACTACTGCTGCTCCCGTTATTGTTTGTTATTTCCGCTGCTTTTCCCCCTTCTGCTTGCTGTTCCTCTTCTTCTTGTTGTTCCTCTCCTTCTTGTTCCTCTTCTTCTTCTTGTTCCTCTCCTTCTTGTTTATCTTCTTCTTCTTCATTTTCCCCTTTTTCACTATCTTTTTCTTCTTGCTGTTGTTTTTTTTCTTCTTCAATCTGCGGTCCAGTAGCAGCATCGATTTCCTCCACGTTATCAGTAGCCTTTTCGCTACCAATAGCGGAAAGACTACTACTAGGTCCCCTCCACCGTAACTGCATCCTCAGTTTCCGCAGATATGGCGTCTGTAACTTCCTTCGTGATGTCGACGATTTTGCATAAAATTTTATCCTCATCATCAGCCTCGGTATCGTCCAAGAAAATGACTACATCTGGTGCCCTTAAATCATCATCCTCCTCCTCCGAGATCTCGGGTTCTTCATGTGAATTGACGGCAATCCACTGCCCGAGCCAACCATCCCACTTCCGCTCATAATCCTTTGAATGTCTAGGATCACCCTTTTGATTACAGGTGAAGGGGATTTTGGGTTGTGGGATTGGTAAAAATCCTGCATCTCGCCTAGCCTTTATCTGTTTTCACGCTCTTGTTCACGACGCGAACTTCGGATATGAGCGTGAAGAGCGTTACGTAAATTGACTAACGTTTTATACCTATTTGTTAGTTTACTCTTTGCGTTATTTAAGTGTTCGATTGCCTTTAATACAAACGCAATATCACGTTCTACTATAGAAACTTTGTTTTCCATTTTAAAAATAAATAGAATATATCTTTAAATAAGAAACTAATATGACTGAGCACCTATACATTTCCATTCAAAGTTTATATACCTATTTTAAGTATAAAGTATAAAAGTTGAAATTTTAATAGGTGTGTCAAAGACAAACCTTTTAATGTGTTAGGTTCAATTTTTTCCTCCACCATATATTATTAATTTGAAAAACTCGTTCATTTTCTAATAATGTAAAACATTTCATTTAATTGGAAATCATTTCTGATTTTCTAATTTGAAATGTTTTGAAATCAAAAAGAAAAAAAAACTCTTCAAGATACATTATTAATAAATCTTTAATAGAATAGAAACTTAATGTATTTCATAATTCAAATTTGGAAACGACATTCAATGTAAGATGTTTCTAAAATTTCAAAACAATATATCTATAATTCAAATGTTGTGACATATGATTCATTCGAAAAATAAAACGAAAGTAGAAGAACATGAAAATCTATTAATTAAAAATCTGTTAATTATGATCTTAAGAAAATTCAATGACCATCGAGAGTCTCGAAAATCGACCTACTTTCCCTTTTTTTCAAACGCTGTGCAACCGTTACCGCTAGACGGCCGAAAATCTGAAGCGGGATCGGTAAATCCCCACTTATGAAAATCCCCACTTCGAAACTCATGCCTTTCGATTTTCGATTGCGCAATAATCACCGCCGCCGAAAAATCTGACGCTCTATCCAGAAACCCCCTGTTATATCTACTGTAATCATTTCGCGAGAACTATTTTATTTTAATATATTAAGTATATAACCTATTTATTTGGTGAGAAATAATATTCATTGGATATACAGTCAATAAGAACGTAGAATTTGAATAATTAGCTTTTAAATTAAAAGTCATTTTACTAATACTTTGTAGATTAACATTCTTATTTTTATGCTTGCATACATTCACATAACAGCTGCTGTTTTATTCATTGTCATTTGGTGGCTACAATATATATCTTACCCTATGTATTCCGTAATAACACGAGAGCTTAATTTCCACGAAAGTTGAAGCTACTTTTTTTTGCTTGAAAAAAAGTTTTGCACAAAAAAAACAATGGTTTGCTATTTGATAACAATGGTTCCACGAGTTTTTACGATATTTATATTTATGAAAGTGACTGTGGTCATTAAAACATTTTTAAACTTATAAATATCTTGAATCATTCACTTTCTCTGATAATTTAATTTTATTTCAATGTCTGACCATTTATTGATATTTTCGAGATAATTAGAACAAATGAAATTGAAAACAAGTAATTTATGTAAAATTACTTTTAAGTATTGTATAGAACCGACTGATTATCATTAAAAAGCGTCGCACATTTCGAGCAACGCGTAATCTACTGAACGAACTGAAATGTGTCGTCTGCGTTTAAGCACTATAGGAGAACGAGTTCATCAGACTCCACTGGCTGGCCTGAGGTAAATTCTAAGAGAAAATTATCAAAGTGCCCGCTTGGGAAAACGCATTCGGCTACAAGCTTCTCCTTTCATTCGACTCTTTCTACGTGTGTACAACTTTGTATGCCACTTTAATGTTATCTTGAGACTATAAAACAAATAGAATTTCACATGACAATAGACATTCTCATTTTCCTATACTCTTGCTTTTTCGTGGAACCTGATGAACAAAAATGTAAAATATAATTTTATATTCTAAATATATGCCATATTGCCGCAGGTAATGTTTAAATTAAAGTTTTGTTTACATTTTATATATAATTTTTATATTGTTTTATATATTTTTATACCAAACTAAAAATATATATTTCATGTAGATCGAAATATATAAAAATATAAACATTATATATAATTATTAAACATTATATATAAAAAATCAAAATATACAGTATGTCATATAAAATATGAAATTATATTTTATATTTTTGTTTGTGAGAGGAAGGACAAAAGTCATTTTTCAAAAATCATTATGGACATTTTTGCCAATTAATACAAATTCTACGAATTTCATCAAAACACAAAAAATGTTTGTTTGTTGTTTAAAAAGTGAAACAATACTTAACATTCACGTTTAGTAGTATTTTAATCGTTGAAAAAATTTACTGGCGCTTACCGATTTCATTTACACAATTTAAGTTGTAAAAGTTGGACAATTCCCTGCTAACGTTAAATAAACGACTCATGAAAAAGCAACTTAAAATCGTTTGAAAGTTTAAACCAAAAAACTTTGCTAGCCAAAGATTATAGTTCGTAAAAAAAGCTTCTTAAAAATGTAAAATAAAAACTGCGAAGAAAAGTTTTAACGGCGTCGTTATAAGTGTAAAATTAAACAAAAACTATAGCTATTTAAAAGGTCAAACAATTTAAGCGATAGAAAGTTCAAAATCACAATATTTTCTTTGATATAAAACTAATATATATCATCTTAATATTACGTCAGATATACAATGTAAGAATGAGAGAAATAAATTGTGGTTATTTAAATTAGTGTTTTCATTCAGTTTAAAGGTTGTCTTTGTTTCACAATTCGATGTACAAAATCAAACGCAGTCTATCTCTTTAACACCTATTTTCTGACCGTAGCGCGGAAACACCTGCGACGAGGGAAATCCTGCTGTTAGATGATATCCATTGCGTCCGTTGTCCCACAATACCATCTAATGACTATCACTACTCCACCATCATCCCCGCATCTCAGCCATCCTAAAAACCCTTTCACTCGTTCCATTACAATCCTTCTCTCTCGACATTTACATTCCCCTTTTCTTCTATTTTATTCAAATTTTATTCATGACCTTGATTTTCTGTCATTTATCACGACATACTTATGTCGTGATACGTAACGTGTAACAAAACGTAAAAGCGTAATGATCGTCATATTTTTTTTCCTTACTTTGAATTGAATTTAATCATTTATTTTAAAGTTACAGAAAAATATACCAAATATTGATAAACAGACAAGGCAGCTATTTAACAATGTAAACAAACTTTGTAAATAAACATAGGATGTAAACAACTTATGTAAACAAACTATATGAAGGAATATATTGTGAGTTTGTTGTATAAGGTTTTGCTACTGAGATATGAAATCGAAAGTATAATGTAAACAAAAACAAAAAACGTAAATAAACACACGATTTAAATAATTTATGTAAACAAACAATGTAAAGGAATATATTTTTTAACATATTTTGTTGTTTATTTTGTTTACTGTTTTGTTATTGAGATATGAAATTAAACGTAAGCAAATAATATAAATAAAAAAATTGTTAACAAACGCAGTATACAAAATTTGTTATATTTTCATTCTTTCTTTATTTGTGTTAGTATTTACAAAAAACGCAAAAAATAAATTAAATATTTTGTCGAATCTTGAAAAAAATTATCAATTCTTAAAAAGTTTATTCTACAAACTGTAATGTTGTGATCATCATATAGATAATGATGGTACATCCACTGTTTTCATCTACTGTATAGGAGAAAGGGTAGTGTGTACCTACATTGTTGACTAGTTATTTTCACTAACAAATAATTTGAAAATCCTTTGAATAAGAACGATGCTTCAGAGGTTTGCATGCAAAATAATAATGAAAGCCTCAATGCTCTCATTTGGGGAGCGTGCTTTCATACAATTTTTTAGCTGAGTTGCCAACATACAAATAGCAAATTACTATTTTAACATAAAAAAGTGGAGAGTATCATAAATATATTATATATGCATGCCCAAATTTATAAAATAACGCATTCCTCTTAGTTTTGAAATAAGAGAATTGAAAAAAATGATTTAATGTAAATCGTATATGAGACTGCAATTAGAATTTTTTCGAATTTAAATTGATTCGCAAGTCGTGACACATTGACATCAGTACCCGTATAAACGAATGAAAAAGTTCCGCAATGAAGTAACGACAACTCTAATGCAGTCGCAAAAATGTCTATTTCTTTCAAGCGGCAATCATTTTTAATCGTCTTTTTTTAAGGCTTGAAGTTTTAAGTTCTTAACGAGGAGAGAGAATACGGTGAAACAAAATTTTTGTACTTATCGTCCAGCGTTGCTAATTTAAATGGAACGAAAATTTTGCTTCATTCTGCTGATCCGCAATCTTAATGACTTACACACATAAACCCATTGTTCCATATATGAAAGACATTTAAGAAGAAAATTTTGATCTCTTTTTTCTTTTTTTGTAAAAAATATATTTGAATAATTTATTGTCGAGTTAGTTTTATTTCGAAAGAATTGTTTGTGATAACTCACGTATTGTTATGTTATTGCCTACATTTCAATTTTACATAATGTAGAAACTTCACGAAGTATCGGAGTAAATTTGTTGCTCAGACACTTATTTAATTTTTGGAATAGCAAATGGTTGCAACATAGCACACAGTCGTAGTTTTATAGCAGCAACAACTGTCGAACACGCGTAACAGTATTTTATTGTACGACAACGATATAAATATGCAAATTGCATTCGAATTCCAGCGCTGCATAAAAACGTTGTGGTCTTTATGGTGATTGTTGTCTTATTTTTAGACACGAGTATAATTAACATTTAAAAAGAAAAAGATAATTCTATTAAATTGTTAGAAAATGTTGAAAATAATTCTAAGGAAATTTAATTTTTATTACATATTTAAATGATCAATTTATTAATCATTTCATTATCATTAATTACTTTATTTAATTTTTAATTCATTTTTATTGTTATTTGTTTCATTCAATGAAAATTCTTTTCTATATATGTACAAACATATTATTTTTGTTCATTTTTCGTTTCTAATTTAAAGCAAATATTTGTAAAACTGTAACAGTATTTTGTACTAGCGAAACGGGTATCTCGTGAGAAAAATCACAAACTTTTCATGATATTGCATCTTTTGTTTTGAATGAATGCAAAATCAACTTTCCTTTTTGATAAATAGAATAAAAGTAAGGATTTGTCTTTTGTTAAATCAAAATCAAAAAAGTTATTTCAAATAATTGTACTAAAGAAATCAATTTAAAATTTGAGTATGCTTGTATTTATTTTCAATTTTATTTTTTTCGAAAACTAAACAACATCAGTAAACATCGTTGTCTTCAAACTTTCTTTTTCAATAAAAATTAATTCTCCATTCATATTTTGCCCAATAATAAATCTTACGTGAAAGGGTTTAACTGTACTGCATCGGGGTCATGTGCGACGGTATTGTGGTTACCAAGTCGATATTTTAATCTCCGCGACCTGGCTGCATGTGCCGCTAGCAGTTTGTCTCTGACTTCAAAAAAACACATTAATGAAAATAATTATGCGGAAAAAGATGAATTTAGGGGAAAAGAAGGTAGCAGAGGTTAAAAGGCAAAAGAAAACGCAGATGCAATTGACGTTGATCGTTTATGCTGAAACCGAAAAACTTACAATGAAATTTAAGATCCAGAAAATTTTGTATGATTTTACTATTATTGGCAATCATTCTGAATAATGAAATTTCAGGGAAATTATTTATTTTCATAATTTCTTATCAATAATTAACATGAAATGGCCAATATATTGTTAAGATTTATCTTGATTAGCCTATGTGTGATGTGAAACACGAAAATGTATGTTCAATCGAAGGTTCTAACTTATCAAACAATCAATAATAGCCAATTAATTACGATGTATTGAATTTTTTATCGGTGATGTTTTTACGACATTTAGATTGTTTCTCAAAATTTCGACTTTTTCATGTCATGAAATTTAAATTTGTAACGAAATCCCGAATTTTAAAAATCAAAAAACTCGATTTTTGCAAGAAAATTTGATTTTTTTATGAAATTTGGATATTGTTAAAATTTTTTAATTTCTTTTTAATTATCGGTTTTTCAACGAAATTTTCAAAAACTTCAAAACAATATTGTTAACAAATCAAATAAAATTCAAAAAAAATGTAACCAAACCCAAAGAAATGTAAACAGTCAAAATAAACATGTAAAAGAAAAACAACATTATGCAACCCAAACTAATGTTATTCTGTTTATGATATTAAGTAAAGTAATAATGAATTTTTTTAGTGCAAAATTGTTCTTAGCTAACAATCGAAATATAACCCACTTACGTAACACTATTGTTTACTTAACATTGTCCTAACGAACTGTCATTAGTATTCTGTTACAATACTGTTAGATATGAAAATTCAGTGCAGACGAGAAACAATTTGATTATGATAAATCAAATCGTTGTTTAACTTAACAGACACACTCAAATTCCTCGAACAAAAAACTTTACAAGCAGTAAAATAAAAAGTACTTTTTCGACATATATTTTTAAGTACGAAAATAGTCAATTAAATTATTTAATTTAATTATTTTATTTTATATACATTTTTGTATATAAAATTTTATTATTTAACAATGTTTCTATTAATAAAGCAATTTTTTACGGTAAATACTTTAATTGATATTATTCATTTATCGAATCACACTTTTAGATAAAAATTCGCAAGATTTAATTTTGTGTAAAAACTTTTGATCAAAATCATATTTAAGTTTTTTTTTCGAAAATATGTAGGTTTAAATAATGTTGTTTGTTGGCAAATAATATAAAATAACTGAAGTCTTTTATTATCTCTTGCTAAACAAACTTGTTAATGTTTAATTCTAAAGCCAATATGTTTTCCGACAAAGTTACCGTTTTGGACGTTTTAATTAATCCGTTTAATGTTTAATCGTTTCTCTTCGTTTTCGTTAACATAAGTTACTTAAAATGTTTAAGCAAAAATGTGTATTTACATTTTTCATGAAAAAATTGATTCCCCCTATAATTGCATCTTTATTTATATTTTACATTTTTTTATATTTTATATAATTTGATAAATAACTTGATAAATACAACTTTATGATCGATTGATTCAAATATAGCAAAATTGTGCAAACATAAAGAAATGGTTATTACAATGTTTGTCTGTTAATTCATGAAACTGGTATGCACATCAAAGTTGTATCACGACAAATCGATTAGTTTTCAAGCGTGCAAGACTCGTTGGTAATTAACGAAATAATCGACAGAGTGGTCAGCCTTGGTAAATCATTCAGTAATCAAGTTACGACGGATCGCCCGATTGCTATTTACGATGTAGCAATGCTAAATGGCATCAAAAACCAATACTGATCAAGCAAACGAGAATGAATTTCAATGACTTTAACAAAAAAAACATCATAAACTTATCGAAC
Source organism: Gryon sp. ZL-2020 (assembly GCA_022817425.1). Classification (NCBI taxonomy): domain Eukaryota; kingdom Metazoa; phylum Arthropoda; class Insecta; order Hymenoptera; family Scelionidae; genus Gryon; species Gryon sp. ZL-2020. The sequence goes on along the minus strand of JABFPJ010000184.1, from coordinate 46,965 downwards.
AAAATTCTGTGTCTCTTTTTTTTCGTTTCGATTTTAAGTTATTAAATACTTTGCAACAAAGTTCTCTATGTAATAAAACAAAAACGGATCATTTAATGTATAATATAACAGTTGAAAAATAAATACTGCAGGAAGTCGTTTGGGATTAATCAGTATTTCTCCTGAGAGATGAAAAAACATTGTCCTGGTAATGCATTATTTCTAACACTGTATTTAATTTAAATCGGCATTCATTTGTTATAATATATGTAAAAAAGCTTTTTCGACATAAATGTCCTTTAATTAAAACTTTATTCAGTAGAAAATATTAATCTATTTTGCAAACCCATTAACAGAATATAAATAACAATGATAAATGATATGCACCAATTAGAGAAGAATTGATTCAAAGCAGAGAAGTAAATAACAGATAGAATAATGTCGAAACACAATAGAAAAATAATATTTCATCTTTTTATCACGTGAATGCAATAAATAGGAAGTTATTGAAGTATAACATATTTCAAAATTGTGTGTTAATTTGTCGACTTTTTACATTATCTTGAAAATATGTGTTTTTTACATTTTTCCTATGCAAATTTGTTATAATTATTGTTTGAATAGTTATGAATATTTTCGTTATATCTTTATTCTAAAAATTTCTAGACAAAGTTTTGAAGTACTTGAAACAATATTTACATGAACAGCAAAGATGCAACAGAAATATCATTTATTTGCACGTATCTTTTCTATTTCATATTTGCACATAACTGAAAATGTTATTTGAATATTTGATAAACAAAATTAAAGTTTACTTGAAGCATGTCTTCTTATAATTTCAATTTCCCAATAATATTTACTACTCAAAATTAAATTGTAATCTTAAACCGTAATCTGTGAAATTACAGTAAGTTTGATTAATCAGAAGGCAAAGTCATCGTCACGGTTGGAGTATCAATGCGAGAATTTCCATTTGCGCGAACCGCTTGTATTACTTAAATGCCTAAAGCGACTTAACCAATTTCAATCGTGTCAATTGAAAGTTACTGGCTTTGATATTGGGAATTAATCCGTCAAGAATAACAAAGCCAAGTGAAATTAAGTTATCATCAAGTGTGAACATTCTCACCGTTATGTTTACTGTATCAAAACGAAATCAGTCGTCTTCGAATATCGATAAATACATTATTTTGCAGAAAATTACTTACTAAGGTCAATATCTTATTTTATATTGAGAAATTAGATAGTTATATTGACTATCTTCTTTTCTCAGTATTTCCATAAAAGTGAAGGAAAATGAATTTGTTCTAAGATTATAAAATTCAAAAATTTAATTCGAGTTCAAATGATAAATGAAGAGGAAGTTTGATTTAAGCCTAAATTGCCACAAAAGCCAAGTATGAGTGACGGTTTGGTGACTGTGAATCCAATACAAGCTTGACGGCAACTAAGAGGGATAAATCGAATAATTTCACATCGGGATCCTGCTAATCACATGCACGTTCACTTACGTAGCAGCATTATATGTATATACATCGGTTAAATTGAACGGCAGCATACTGCCACAAGGACGCAGCTTGAGTGAACATTACTATGCCAAGGAGCGTGTCGCACTTCCTAATCGTTTTACCAAGTTTCTACTATCTGAACATTCCCGAAGAATGGTTATCATCTTCAAGATAATATAGCTGATAGTATATCTACATTAGGCGACTTAATTTTGAAATGTTGCGAAATTTCAGATAATCAAATTTATTAAGAGCTATAAATTTATGACTTTTCAAGATTTTGATCAAAGACAAGAGAGTCAAATTTTGAGAGAAAGACTTTGAGAAGCCAGTCAAATTTTAGTATCTTGATAGTCAAATCTAAATTGTAAAATTATCAGATTTTTTCAGTGTAATAAAATTGTAGATAAACTACATCGTGATAAATAAATATATATCCAATTTACTGGTCTGATTATTTAAATTATGATTTTGAGTTTTTAAATAGTCAGTTTTATTATGTGATTGGTGGTTTTGTCTATCTGGATTTGATCATCTCTTTTTTCTCAATGAATGAAAATAAGTAATAAAGAGTTTTTTTAATTCTTAATATTATTTATTTAACGTTTTATTTATTAGAGTAGCTAAACTTCACTTCGTCAACGAAGGTTCAATCAGACTATACTCATCAGACTGTTAATTAATTTATTGGAATGTCGCAGCGCACATATCCGACCGATATTCGTAAATCAATTCGCGAAAAGGAAATTGCAATTGTTTTGTAATTTCTCTTTTCGTTTCATCATTTGCGATTAAGAAAATGAAGATTAACGAAAATTTTGTCTTCATTTTAAAGAAATAAACCATTTTGTTGTAAAACTAAAAATGTTGAATTATTAATATTCTGATTTGTTTCATTACAGGTTTTCGACAAACACAATCGTGGATACATTACGGCGTCTGATCTGCGAGCTGTGCTACAATGCTTAGGAGAAGATTTATCGGAAGAAGAAAGTAAGTAACCAAATATTGTTCTTGATCTAACGCGCTTTCTTTTATCAAATTAAGGGATCAAGTTATAGATTGCGAAAGAACAGCAGACAAAAAAAGAAAAAAGCAATTGTTCGCTCTTAAGTAGCTAATTACGTAATATTTTATTTCTCAGTCATTTTGATTACTTTATAAATTTCACTGATGAGAACTTTAATGGAAAGCATTCTTATTTCTTTATGTTTTAATGAAAGGCAAATGTATCACTTTTTGCATTAAAAAGATTCATAAATTTTGAATATTCATGCTTGACAGAAATAAAGATATTTTACTTTTTCAATAAAATAGAATCATTTAGTTAAGATTCAATTATTAAGATAATCTGATCTTAATCTTAAAAAATAAATTATTTTAGTAATTTCTGTATGTTTTAGTTAAAGTATAATAAGATTACAACTGCAATTTTTGACTTGCTTATGAAGAAAAAATCAAATTGAGAAGTTTGAGTGAAATCCATTGGGACCCATTCTTCCTAAGATTCGAGTCAGTTCCTTTACAACACACCGTAGTACTTTGTCATGATTGTGTAAAAATAAATTGACGTCATAAAATTTAAATCGAGTATGATAAAGTTTGTATTTTTTATTTCCTCTATATATTAGTCGTTTTTGAATAAAAAAGTTTAAAAAGAAAAAAAGTATTTTACAATTCTACAAAACAAATCAATTAAGGTTATAAAAGATGAAAAGTTCTTTTGTGATAAGTAAAATGACATTATTATTTTGTATTAATAGAATAATATCGGTTGCTTTAAGATTTCTTTTTCAAATACTTTGCAAAAATACTTGAAACGAGAATGAGAGATTTTATTGTTCCTATTGACGGAAGTATCTAGAATAAACTTGATGTTACAATTCTAGCTTTCTAGTAGTACAGTAATCGTTTGTTCAGACCCATGTTGAAAGAACGATCCATTAAGTTTGAGTGAAACTGAAATACATTTGATAATTTACGGTACAGATTTAATAGGGCATACGGGAAACATTATATGTATTATGTTTGAATTTGAAAGCTTACCATACATTATTTGATGCCGACTAACTTTTACCTACTTTGGTTAACAGTATCGCCAAACGTTATTTGCTTTGTCTGCATTAGTTGCCTTTCTTTTTCATTTACGAATTGATTATAACAATAACTAAAGTTAGAGACATTTAAATAAATGTGCATTTTTTATTGTATAAACTTTACATAAACACTAAGAAACTTATTTTGTCAAAAATTATTATACTAAATAAAATCTATCTTTAGTGATTTTTGCAAAAATAATTGTAGTACTTTATTCTCAATTGATATCCCAAAAATGACAAAAAATATTTTTACCCTTACTTAACGATCCATTACAGTAATTTTGAGAGAATAATTTTTTATTCGAACTTTTGAATGTTAAATATTTTTGCAATTCAAATTATCAAAAGCTTTGTCACTGTTTAACATTTGTAAAATGTCAAAGATATGACAAAATATATTCTTTAACATTTTTTAAACAAATACTTTTTGGTTAACAAAGAAAAATGATATTAATTTTCCGCAATAGTTGATCATATTATTGATCCATTAACTAATTAACCCATTAAACTAAAATAAGAGACGGTAGACGTAAAAATGTATCACATATTTTTCTCCGCAAATCCGTAAATACCAAATGGAAAATACATAATGGAAAATTCGCATATTTTTACACTAAAAGAAATTTCGTTGGTGAAATTGCATTTTTGTTTTATTATCGTCATTTTAATACATATTACAAATGCATATTTATTTATTACAAAGTGCATATTTTCATGTTGCATATAATATGGAATGCAAAAAATCCCACACGAACAAAAAGAAAACGATAACTTTGCAAGTATTAAATATTAAGGCTTTGTTATAAATGTAATTTTGTGCAATTTATGTGATTAGTTAATTTGCTTACCGTACATTTTATCTTTTTACGTGCATTAATTCAGCTAAAATGTTTGTTTTATTTTCGTTAATTAAAACAGGGGAAAAAAATTAACGAACCTTAAGTAATCGTTCAGTAACAGATCACGTTTTTGTAAACAGCCTTAAGCCTTGATAATCTGGAGTATTGTTTAGCTTGTAATCCTGATCACAACCCAAACATTTCCTAGACGTAAGCCAAACATATGTATTAGTCAACTTCTACAAAGATATCGAATTATCCAAATGTTGATGAATCATTCCATTCAAAATACAATTTTCAACACTTTATTGTTAATATAAAAAAGAAAATTTTTTTTAAGTTAGCACTGTCATTAACATTAGCAATTTCCTTAAATTTAGCAATTTAGCTAAAAAAAGAAATACAAAAAGTATTTCCACTAATTCAATTATGAACTAAAAATGAACTTGTATAAATTGTATTATCACAATTTTTATTCACTTTATTTTGAATAAGCTTCCTATCTTTAGAACATAAAAGAAATCTAACGTTGCATGTAATAAATAGACTGATCTTCAATTTTTTGTGCAGCTTTTTTCTCCTCTTATAAAGAAAATATAATTACAAAAACTACTCGTTTTTGTAATTATATTTTCTCAACTTTTTTCAAACTAAAACTTTTATTAACTGTTATTTTATCAATACCAATTTTTTTGTTCAAAAGAAATCTCTACATGACTTATAATGTAATAAAAAAGAAATACAATATAGAACAAGTTTTTTCGAGAAATTATTTATATTAATTCTATACTTTTTGCTTTTCAGTTGAAGATATGATTAAGGAAGTAGACGTTGATGGAGATGGCAGAATCGACTTTTATGGTGAGCATATTTTTGTTAAATTTGAGATACATTTTTGACACTTTTTCATAAAAATTCACACTACAAAGTTTGCATTTCCAATAAGCGAAACAAACATATTTTTCACATTTATTTTTTTTCCTCGCATCCATTCTATAAATCACATGATTATCGTAATCTATGCAATGATTCCGTAATATTCAAACGTTACACTCATTTTTATTGGATTTAAGTTTTAGTGGAAAAAATGGCTTAAAAATTGTCCAAGAAAATATCCATTTAATCCTGTAATTTTGTTCTTATTTTTTTAAGAAAAAGAAGAATAGATTTTAACGAAACCTTTCGTGCTGCAACGAAATCATAATAACTTCGCAGAAATAACCTGTACATTCCTTCTAAAGCACTTCATACCAAAGACATATATATAGACAACGCGAGATGCCCACGTTACAAATTTACAGCGCTCCTTTTGCCGCACTATGAATCTTTCACAGTATGTGAAATGAAAATAGTGGCACGTTGAGGGTTCGTGACTTCACTAATAAAAAAGTACAATGGAAAAATAAAGATGAATAAAAATTGTATTAACCTTCATATATACAATCTCTCACGTTCTATTACTCTTAAACAATTCAGTGATTAAAGACATTTTTTCCATTCTTCATCAATCAACTTGATGGGATAATTTTTTTATGTTACCTTATGTAAATGCTGAATCGTTTAACCATTTTATTACATTCATTATATTTTATATCTTATTTTTTATGAGTGTAGCAATAATAGACATTTATGTTATGTTATACATAACTTAAAGTATATAATTTGAAATAATAAAAATTGTATTACAGTTGATTTTTTTTGCAAAAAAAATGTTTTTATATATTATTGCTTTTATTCATAAAGATATTTTTTTATTACAAACTTATACCTTTTTCATTTTGCAAATGTTCTTACATCAAGTTTTGAGTTACTATTTTGATTGTTTATTTCCGTCAACATTGTGACGTTACAACACATGACACCAAAGGATATGATAACACAAGTTGACAAACTTTTGGAAATGCAAGCTCAACAGTTATTTGAAATGAACAATGAAATATACTTGTTGTAGACACTTTATACACTCAGTGTAATATGAAAAGAATTTCACTCACGTTCACCAAAAGACTACATCATAATACATGGATTGTACAAATACTTCCATATACAGTTCATCTTTTATTTGAATTAATGCAAAAGTTCTTTTAGTTTCAATTTATTTGATTTTCCGTAGAATTCGCTCACGCTTTGTGTGAGCCTGGCATCGATGAAGACGAAGAAGACGAGGAAGAAGATCCACAATCACCAACTTTTTAAAATGTGCTCGGATTTGAACGTATATTGTTAAATTTTCATTGTAGCAATCATTCACATTTGTGTATATTTCTCAAATCAAACGAGTGCGAAAGTTATCCATTTTTGTCGACTGTTTTACATCGTCGTTATGGTTAGATTTTATTTTCTTTTTCAATCTCTTCTTATCGACTTTTTTTATCTAACTCTGTCTTTCTCTCTCCATTTACTAAAATATACATATGCACATTTGTATAAATTAGTCGTACACGAATATTTAATTATGAACATATTACCTTCCTGAAATTCTCACTTTGACATAGATAGTATTGAAATTAATGTGATCGTCTATGAAATACGTCGATTCAAAAAAAAGTTACAACTTTTTTACGCCTACCTATATCGCTTATTGATTCGGCGGTGAAATTATTATTATAACACATTTGACAAGGAAGTAAGATGGTAATGAAATATCGTTACTTTTTGCAGATTCATTATTATGAACATGCGAAGTATGAACAGTATTTCATTTATGGGATATTGTTGGTTCATAGATGTTTTAGTTTAATATGTCTTGCCAGGTTTTGTTTAGGAAATAGTAAAACAATATTGTATGTAGATAATAAAATCGACTAGTCTTCAACTTATTGTTATGAAAAAAATACAAAATGCTCATGATTATGTGAAATTTCTCATGATGAAATTTGCATTTATTTCACAAATCAAAGATCTCAGTAATATTTCATAAGATATTATTATTAGAATTAGCATTTAGCGTATTTTAGTTATGTACCAGTTCGTAATAGTTAAATTAGAACAAACTTCTGTAATTATAATTTTACAGAAAAATAACTCAAATTCTAATAACAAATTCGTTTGCAATTAATTTCGTTTAAATTGCTAAATTCTGATGTGGTAAATTGGTTCAGAGCAACGTGAATTATCACGTAATACTGCTTACTTCATGTATCGTAATTATAGAGAGGTATTTTAAAAGAGATTTTTTTCAAACATAATCGTTATTTAAATATCTGCTGCAGTTAGCAAGACTTTATAAATTTTTGTATTTCAAAATGTAAGATTAAGGTTTTAATTATACAAAACTACTTGTTTACTAGCGACGATAAGTCTTATACAACGAAATATGAAAAAATTATTACAAATATGAACAACTCTTATTTTAAATGCATTTTGTCGTTTAATAAGGTTATGCTTATATTTTTAGGTTAAGACCATACTTTTTCAGGTTAAGTTTTGGTATTTATGAAAGTAATATATTGCAATAAATAAATAATAACAATAACAATTTTTCATTTATTGCAATGATAAATGTGAGCTCAACTTTTATAATTAAATTTGCAAAACTTTTATTGAAATTATGTATATAATTGAACAATGCATTTTAAATGTTAAGATTACAATATGCAAAAAATTTAGTGCAATTATTTCTGTTTTTAGACTAAAATATTTACATTTCTTTAAGGCTAATATTATTTCTTCTCGTCCTTTTTATCAAACTTAATTTTAGATTACATTTTTCAATGTAAAGAAGTTTCATCATAAAAAAATCATAATATTCAATAAGAATAATTAATAAAAAACATTTTATCTACTAAATTTATGCAAATAACTTAGACTCGAATTTAAAACTTAAAATATAAGTTTCATTTTCGTCATACTTCAAAGGCATAGTTTTAAAACTATCGTAAAAACTCTAAAGACTTGAAAAGTGTTCATAGGAATACTTTTGTCAAGGCATCATAATATGTATCATTACTTCATTCTAAGATATGATAAAAATATACTTCAGTACATGAAATATACACGAATAAATGTAAATACATCACTAAATGCGTGAACAAGTTGTAAAACATGAATTCCAGGTTATGGAGCTTTACATACAATCGACTTATTTTATATCCTTGATTTTTATCGAATATTTTTATCACATTAGACAAAAATATGTTGCTAAAATTTAATTATTGCAATTTATTTTTTTATTGTATAGACACTTAGAAGAAAGAAGAACACAAATAATATAAAGACTATCATGTCATGAAATTGAGTTTTTTTTAATTAAAAAGTATAAAGTCACAAATATATTGATAATATTTCGTGTCATCTCTCGTTTTTTTTCAATATGGGTGTTCCTGACACAAAGATATTTCTATTGGTTTTTTCTTTGGCAGCTAATATTTACGTTGCAACATACATGGCTCATAGAATAATTTACTACCGTCATCTTGATAAAAATAATCAAGTATACTTTATCGGTATCGTAAAGTCATTCTTATCTAATACCGTATCAACAATTCAGCTTTATATTTTTTCCGATTCTAATCTGCAATGTTAGTGACATTGTTTTGTGCTTACAATTCATGCTGCATTTAACTGCACTTCAATATGCATATAAAATATTTTAAACGAACATTTTTTTAATTTACATTAAACTAAAGATTTTTATTATTATTATTAATCACTAGTTGATGATAAATTTAAAGTAATATTATTATTCGAAATTAGCATTAATTAAACAATTAAGATGAATAAAATAAATTAATCATAGCACGCTGAAGATAAAAGTGAAAATAATTTGTGAAAGGTACAAGAAAAGTTTGTATGGAAATGATTGTAATAAAGTTTAATAGAAAGTTATAGTGAAAAGTTAAGTGCAGTATGGTTGGATAATTCGTATTAACACCCTTTTTCTCAAAGAGGAGAACAAGGTTAATAAATGAAATTATTTGAAAGTAAATTCACTTGAATATTTTTAAGCAAAAGTTAAGTGGCCAAGAAAAATGAGGATATTAGATTTACGAGGTAATTGTGCGATAACATTTAAGTCTAACTTTAAACATGTAAAACACAAGTTCTGAGTTTATCGGGTATTATTTATACGTAATTTTATAGGTAAAACTACATTTTACATCATATTTTTCTTCATAGAAATATAATAGACTTTGAAATTAAATAATTCCAAATTTCATGAAATATATGCAAAATGTTTTGTATATTATATTAATACTACATAATAATTATAAGATATTCGATATTTATCTATTTAAGACTTTATTGCGTAAATGTCAGCCTCAAATCAAAAAAATAGGCAAAATATATCTAAGAAAGAAGATGAAAACTTAAAAAATACTGCATAGTTATGATGTATCGAAATATCAATTTTATATTTACCTTATAAATGTACATCATATAATATTGCATTAAGAATGTTAAAACAAAAGTTTGAAAGTTACTTTCTAGATATTATATTATAATAAAAAGCATACGAATTAACTAAAGAAACCATATTCCTGCAAAACTCAAATTATATCAACGTGGTTTGTTTCTTGATGTTAGTGAGTAACGAAACGATGAAGGAAAGTACTTTTGAAGCTAATTTTCGGTCAAACAAATTATACGCACAGTTTAGATGTACATCCACAAGTGTATAATTAAGCTGTAATTATATTCTAATATTATTAAAAAAAATTATAACATTTATGAAACATGACGATTCTGATTTTATTTGCAAATGTGGGAATGTAAATACAAAGCAAATGCACGAAATATTTTTATTGTGTTATGTTTGAATAGAAAACCAAAAGTTTACTTCTAAACTTATTGCAAATATTTAATCAAAATGTCATCTATAATATGTAAATATGTATATGTTGATTCCGAAAGATTTAGTATAATCATAGTTATGATTATCCGCCAATTGTACAATCCTCTTTAAATCCGGTTATTTTGCTTGTTGTATTTACAATCCAAAACCAGAAACCAGACGAAATCATATTTTCATAATTAAATGCCAAAAAGATGGAAAAATAGTTAACAAATGAGATATATCTGTACAAATCATAATATTGTAAACGTAAATGGAGAGACAAGAATACTACTGGAAGAACAAATTAAAAACTTCGAATTAAGATGTATGTAGCGAATTCTGAAGTGTTTCATATCAGTGCATATTTGTGATACTTCTCAATGCTATACGTGTTTTTCCAATAGCATTTTCCTCGGAAAATTATTCTCATTCCATGAACATATTGCAATCAAAAATATACGAACTTTTGAAGGTATATATATACATATATTTAAACATTTCGATGATGATTGTTGACATTGCGATTGTAACTATTATAATAACATCTTTCAATTTCATAAGACTTAATTTTAAGAACACGCCATATTAAGCTATTAAACAAAATCGAAACTTGAAATGAGCGCTGCTAATCTCATTTCTAGATAGAACTATACATTATAATGCACAATCTTATTATTCAATATATGAAATATTTATTGTAAAAATCTAAGTCTCTAATTTTCAGTGTACAATACTTGTTGATTAACTCTTAAAGATATATATAATATATATACATACAACAAATTTGCGAATGAACATATTTTTTCTAATTAACCAGAAATATGTAATTGGAATTAATTTTGGTTAATTCTACATATAAGTCCAAAAATACTGTTAAAATTGCAATACTTACCTTAATTTAAATGATATTATTTGGAGATGAATAATTTTTTTTTATTTTTTGTAGAAGTAAATTTGCTGTACTTTTTGTTTTCAATCAAAGAATATAATAGTTAAAATGAAAGTTATTGTCGAATGATGAAATAATATTATAATTAACATGCAAAATGTTGGCTTTTGAATGAAACATGCTTTGAATTAAAGTCGCGTATATTTCAAATGATCCGTGCGAAAACCAAAAGTAACATTAAAACAGATAAATACTTGAAATAATATTTATATATAGCTTTTTAAATAATGACAAATGTGTTTAGCATTAAAACATTCTCGATGTACATTTAAGATGGTTGCCAAGATATGTCACCTACTCACGCTTTACTATATCAAAACAGTAAAACAAAGTATAAACTATTCTCTTATTCGCTGCAAATCGTGACTTATGTATTTTACGATATTCACTGTCAAACTTTTATGCATTTTTGTATGTACGTGTGTGCATATATATGTATAAACTGATACAATAGATATACATTGTAAAAATTGTTTCTTTCACGATTTTCTAATATACATAGCTAGTTTATTATGAGTTTGAATTGTTTTGCAGGTGAAAAAGTTGTATATGATTGAATTGAGTGTATTTGTAAAATAGGTTTGAATACTGTATCATTTTGGCTTCGCAGACTACTTCACAATGCATTATCAATGGTGTATATATTATTTATTTTGAAATCTTAATAAATCAATCACTATTACATGTTGCTTCAATTTATTTCCCGATGTTTAATTTTTTTATGCACCTCGGGAGCGGACAAAAGTTGAACTAACCATGTCCTCGGACGGTAAAAATGATCTCGGGCTACGCCCTCGAACATTTTACCGTCCTAGGACAATAAGTTCCACTTTATTGTCCGGTCCCTCGGTCTATAAAATAGGATACCAGCCTCGGGCGCAGTGGCGCCCTCAGCAGTAATATACTATTATTAGTTGATTCTTTTTCAATGTTTCAGACTATTTTTTTACAACTCAGATAAAACTGTTTTTCAATGATTTCAAATCATGAAATTACGTCATTAATTTTAGAATAAGTATTAAAAAAATAGTTACATAAAAAATCAAGCGACACGGTAGTGTCTCTGGCCATGTACAAAAAAAATGTTTTTTGTGCCGCTAGGACTACCGTGTCTCTATTCAGAAACAAACAAGTCCCGGTTTTTGACATTAAAAAACAGTAATAAATAATTAAAAGTTTGTTGTTTATTTTCTGTTATGGTTTTTAAATAGGATTTTAAGGAAAATAAATGAAAAATGCAATTTTTTAATAACATCGCTTTTATTAGTGATAAATAAACTTACCATATCTTTACAATAACAATATACTCTCGCAACTCTTCGGAAAATATAAGATCTATCTGTCATAATACGTAGATTAATATGCTCTGATTACAATTCACAAATAATAGTCGATACAGTCTGAAATCTGACGATAACAGTCGGCAATTATTTATGGCTGGCATTTGCTTAATGTATGTTATAATAATTGCCTCTGTATGCCACTTTATTTAATATCGCTTTCCTTCCTTCCTGAATAAGGATTATTACATTAAAGTAGAAAAAAAGATCTAATCAATTCTTTGTACACTGTGCAAAATCATCCAATTGTTCTCACCTGTTAGTTTTGTGTTGAATGTTTTCTTTCATTTTTTTTTCTCTTTCTGTTAAATTCTCGAGTGTAGCTCCTATTTGTCATCATAAAATTAGCATATTTTTGATTCAGTCATTTGTGCCCGATTCGACTCTCACCGTTTTTTGAAAATGCAATTCACGTACTTAATTGAATCAATTTCAAGACAAAAAGAAAAGAAACTTACAAATGAATCGCGATAATTTTGTGTCCAAGTTTTGATCATAAAATAAAGCCACAATAACATCTCGATTCATTGGCAAGCAAAAATGTTCACGAAAAATGCAATTATTTCGAATTCTTGAACCAAACATTTTTTCCCTGGCACTCACAATTTATCACAAGATCGCGGCAATCGCCTATCACAATTCATTTTTTTGTGTTTATATATCGTTACTTTTTTTTATTTAATTTTATATCCTATCTAGGATTCATTCGAAATTTGATTTATAAATCTCCCTTATTAAGTTTTTGTCCATTTCCCTAATTTGATTTTCCATCTATCTTTCGGTTTAAAACCAACAATTAATCGCTTTTTCGTGACCCTTCGTTTAAATAAACGAATCGATCCGGTCGAACCGAGCGGCAAAATTGCAAAACGCGGTCACCCTAAATACATTATACTTACAGATTTGTCATTAAGTATACATTACTACTTTTGGATGAGAATTGAGATAAGCTATATGGATAAATACATGCGATAAAATTCTATTTCGTTTACGATTAAAAGCCTGTTTTACTAGAAAAACTCGATCATTTTGTCAAATGCTTAGAGTTTGTCATAAACATTAAAACTGACAAAAATGACGTCGAGTAAGAATCGATTGAAAGCTACAATATTTTTTTTTCACACACATTTCAACTCTCCCTCTCCTCTACTTCTAACGCAAATGCTCAGCTAAACGATTATCTTGAATTGGAGATCAAAAAATGGTCTATATATTATTTTATTTTTATATATACAGAAATATCCCCAGGTCTTTTCCTGTCAATTACAAATACACGTCGAAGTAGAAGTAGAAGGTGAATTTCTTTTGCCAAATCGGAGTGCATTACTCATAACATATATATATATTTATATTATATATATAATCTACGGCTATAATCTTTATTTTATTTTTGCTTATTCTCCACGTCCCGAAATTGGGGGCCATTGACAAAAATACAGAATCTATCATAACACTCAAAATCCATTATCATAATAGGCATTGATGCCGAGATTTTGCATGGTTTCATCAGCTTATCATATCCTAAATAACTTAACGCATTTTTATGATGAAATCAAACATATGAGATAGTACTTTTTTATGTATGTTTTTTTTCATTTTTGTTAATTTTTAAATAACCTTTTTTTGCAAAATTAAAATTAAAAAAGTGCAAGCAAGATGTTACCTAGATATATCCTTTTTACTTCGTTGCAAATACGTTGACGATTTGCCGCGGAGGTATGATTGGTATAGAAATGATTATTATGCGTCAAGTTCGTATTTTGGCTTTTGTCAGGTACGCAATTTTTTTTTGTTAATAAACTGTGTCTACATCTTAAATATTAGTTGTAATTTACCCAACAGTTAATTCGATGGATTCATTTGAATTGGTCATCTGTGATTTTCAGTTTAGTTCACCCGTCTTTTTTTTGTTATTTCAAAATATAAGTCTTCCAACAAAAACGAAAGATTTAAACATCAAGAAGTTAAAAAGTTGATTGCAATTCATGTTGATTAACTTCTGTCATTAAAAATCAATCGTCTTTCATTGGGCAGTGATAATGTGTTACATTTACATTTTCATTAGTTGTAAATTATTTTTTAGTTAACATTATTTTGATGACATCAACAATTTTATATAAGTACAATCACAAAAAATCATTTATTCAAGTTTTAAGAGAAGTTTTGCGAAAGATCGAAACTCCAATCACGATGCGAATAAAACCTTTTGTTTCGATTCAGTTTTTGGTTCTTTTCAGGTTCGATTAGTTTTTAGTGATTATTAAGGCAGTGCTTTAATTTGTTATTTCTTCGTGGCTTAATTTATTTTGCAGTGTTCTTATCGCATCGTGAAGATGTTTTCAATGGAACGGTTAACATTAGTACATGAAAATGTTTATCCATGAAATTGTGGAAACAGAAGAATAGTCCTTGACTCAATATTATATTTTATAGTAAAATCTATTGTGATAAGTAAAAATTTATTTATATTTTTATAAATAAATATTTATTTACGTACATCTTTTATGTAAGTTAAATTTTACTATAGCATACAACATTTTACAATATTAAGAAAATTTATTTAAGACTATCCTACTTTCCAAGTTATTTGTAGTATTAGATTTTAATGAGATTCTTAAAGTGAATGTATTAGATATTTTAATTGATAATCTTAAATTCAAAAAATGATATCTTAAATTTATTCAAAATCATTTTATATATCGTATGCTATGAGAAATGGAAATTGATGATTTCAGATAGACAATATATTAATTATTTAACATTTTCATGAATATTACGTACATTTATTTACCAGAAAAACTAACATTGATGATAATGTTGGATTGACATCACACATGCTGTTAATATTCAAACATAAAAATGTTTCTGTTTAATTATGTCCACTAATCTATGTATATTTGCTAAGTAAAATCATCATTGCATATAATGTTTACTTATATTACTATTATTTTTGTATTTTTATTTTTTTTCTGTTAACATAACTTCAATTTTTTTACCTAAAAAACTTATCATATCTTCATGTAATAGTTTATTATATATTATGCAAAAGTTAAACTTTGTTTTTATATTATTACAAAATTATTATTTTTCTACGAAAATTGAATCGATGTTCTATTTGTCACTTGATTGAAATACTCAAGTTTATTGTAATTATTATATATTAATTAATGTCATTATCAGTCCTTTTGAGTTGGTTCACTTATATGACTGTTTGTAAAAATAAAGATAAAAAATTGAAATTATGTTAATGTTTTCATTTTTACATAGATCTTTTCTAAAATAATCATTTAATAATGCTATTTATTTACGCCTAACAATCATTTACAAATTAACATTTTAATATATATATTTATGTATAAAGTTCTGATTTGTTTCATAATTATAATTTAATTTCAGACCACAGTCTAGTCATTACAAGAATAATTTAACAGTAATTAAAATACTCCATTCGTAAATTTAAATTCGAAAAAGAATCGTATTCGATAGTTAAAACTAAACTGAGCAACTAATTAGTTGTGTTGCTTAAACCTTTTGAATTGATGTATTTGAATAAAATTATCGTTGAGCTCGTCGAATGTTTCCTACTCAGTCTAATTTTCAGTCTGACGAGTCTCAAGCGCAACAATTAACATGTATCCTAAAAAATAACGTCAGATTAACTCCCCAAGACAATTGATTCGATAAATATTACAGTTGAACAAGTTTATCTATCATAAGTTTAAGAAACCACATGAGATTAATGTACACTCGAGAAAACAATTATAACAAGCAGTCTTCATCAATCGCCAATTCTGAAAAACGACATAAATGTCATATCGTTGAAAATTTAACAATTTATTATTATTTTATAAATAAATTTGAAGTAACAGGACAATATTTTAAATCTTGCAGTCAGCCTCAAAAAACAATATATCAGCCATGAAAATCATTTTTTACATTAAATGTTAAGTACCGTCAATTCATTGAAATCGGAATGTGAGGCTGCGTTCAAAATGCATGAAAGTAAATGAAAAAGATGAAAACAAAATAACGTGACATGGAAAAGAAGACATTCGGTTTTGGATTATCGTAAAATGAGTTGTAACGTACGGGAGAACGAAAACGTGAGAAAGCAGACGTGCTTTCGTTTCATTGTCTGCTTGATGCGAAATTGAATCTCGAACGCTCGGCATTGCTTTTGGCGCGACCTCAAAGAACAGGTTCTTCGTCCGTTTCGTCGCTCTCGTCAACGTATCGCATGGACGTTAGCCCGCCCGAAATTGGCGATGAGTTGAAAGAATTGGTTCTTGGTCGACGCAATTGTTGGCGCTTTTGTTGCTGCTGACTTTGTTGGCTATCGTTCATCTGACCGCGTGCTGTTATCAGTGGTTTTAAAGCTGAACGTAGAGCCCAATAGAGACGGGGATGCGTTTGCTCCTGGTATGCAATAAATTCTTCTTTTCGGGAACGTTTCTAGACAAAGAAGTCAACATTGGTTTTAGGCAAATGGAAAATTCTTACTTTTCAATATTATTTTAAAGATTTTTGTTAAATGCCTTACTTTAAAAAAGTCATCAATGAAATACAAAATTGATGAAGTGAATTTCTAATGTTTTAAACAATTTCAAGATGTTTTCATATATTAATGAAAAAAATATCTTTCGAGGATGATTAAATTAATTAAATACATGAACATCACTTAATATAACTAACTGTATAACATTTCATCAAAGTACTGCGAAAATTACTCTAATAATATTAATGAATGAAACTTATTACAATATTTAATAAGTATGCATGTGAATTGTAATAAATATGCTATTTTTAATAAAGTACCTTAAAGTCCGAGTGGAAACATTTATAAATAATGAAATCAAACATTTAGTTGAGTTGACTCTAACTTTAATCACTGCAAGAACATTGAAAGTATTATAAATTTGAATGATTAATATTTTCATCAAATTATTATTCTTACATGCTGTTCATCATCTGCTTCACATGACGTAACTCTAAACAGCGGCAATTTTTTACTCTCAGCAAATTGTTTCAAAGCCTTCTCTCGCACGTAAACAAACGGTCGAATCACTCGCAAGTCTTGTTCTCGTATGTAGTAATGCGCCTTAAGTGTTTTTAGTTTGCCATTATAAAAAACCGATGCCAAGAAATTGTCCGTCAAGTCGTCCAAAGTTTGTCCTAATCCGAGAACATTGTACTTCTCCCTCTTCGCTATGGCATATAACTTCGTTCTTGTAGCCTTTTCGCAGAAGCTGCACGAAGTGTGTTCGATACTTTTAGTGCCATTTGAACTTTGTTCTTCTTCATGATCGTTATTTGTTTCAGCTTCTTCGTAGTAAAATGGAATATCTAAAGATTGCATGTAATCCTTGATTGGGTCTAAATTTAGTCGTCCATCAACATCAACAGTCACCACACCAATTTCAAAGTCAATTCCTTTCGATCTAGCGTAACACTGATATTGATGCAAAGTATGTAACAAAGTTAAAGAGTTGCTAGTGTGCAAAGACAAACACAACAGAATTCTGTCGTTATCTTTAATCATGTCATATTCTTGAATAGCTTCGACTGTCGGTTTCCAGATATTTTTCGGTAAACAGTGCCAAGCTAACTGCTTCGTTTGACCGTGATCTTCTTCCTCATGAACTATCTTAATATCATCAATTTCCGAATTATTTACACATCGAGGAATCAGACAAATTTCTTCGTCCTCAGAAACATCGTCATTGGTGGACTTTGGTTGCTTTTGAAAAGCGGCATTGGTGGAAAGTCTTTGTCGTCGAGAATTACAATTTGTTGTTGACTCGGCGCTGCTGCTTCGACCGAGCTCCGTCGAATCCACGGATCGATCACTTTCATGGAATGAGAGATTAATTCCACTGTCTTGTGAACTCACGGAATTCACGGCTGAGTATATCTTTGGCAGAGCTTTTGCCCGTTCTTTTGCATTTTCATCGTCTTCTTCGACTTCGTCTTCGTCGGTGTTTTTGCCTTGGTCACTTGGACTGGGTTTAACTACGTAGATTACAGTTTCGTCGGAGGAACATTCGCTTGAGACTTTACTATCGTTTTGCGTTAATTCGCCAATTTTACCGGGCAGCACGGGTGTTCTTGCACGATTTGTTGTAAGCGGAAGAACCATACGCTTTTTTTCTGCCGGTGATGCGCAGCCGGAAGAGGATCGATCATCAGGCGAATACCTAAAATTAAAAATATCTGTTACTTTAAAAATCTATTCTAAAGTTAATTCTAAGTTAATTATTTAGATTTTAATAAAAACATAATTTAACAATTTCAAAATTATACGGCAACTTTGCATTTATCTCTTATAAAGTGAATAGTTCGTTGCATTACTGACAGATGATAAGACTGACAATCGATAAAGAAACTTACAGTTTTATCACAAACCGCTGTGTGTGCCACAATATCGACTAACGAAAATTTACATCGCAGTTGAAATACATTGCATTTTGTCAGGATTAACAAATTTATTCAATATAAATTTTATGATACAGAAATAAAAAAACTTTTAATGATATTTTAAAGTTACTTTATATTCATATAAATAAAAAATATTGTGTAAGTGAGGTTAGGCTACAAAAAATGAAATTTACACGATGGGAATAAGTGTTTAATTTATCTGCAATATGGTTATTGCGTCCTTCAAACCTTTTTGAAGGACAAAATAAAAGATGTTTTATGATGCCATAAACATTATTATTGGGACTAATGGAATCCGTTGACGGCGCTATAAACAATCAACAAACATGGCCGCCTCTACGTGGATAGCAACTTTCACATTAATTGACTAAAAATTATTTTATGAGCAAAATTGTGCAATATTGTAATAAATAATAAGTAATTAATAATGTTTATCGTTTAAAAGCAATTAAACTTTTTGTATAATTGCAAATTTGCATTTCTACTTTGTCAGTGCCATGTTTAAAAAAACTCGTTAAGTGTCGCATATTATTCTGCTAATATCAATTGGCGTTATTATTATACTTAATTTATAATAAATTACAAAGTATTATTTAACAATTGCAAAATATCTTGAAGTACTTGACGAATAAATAAAATAAAAAGTTACCTATGCAATCCATCAACCGAATTCACCATACACCTAATTTCTGACTTGACTTCGCTCGCCATTTCCTTCGAAAATTCCATCAAATATTCAGCAATATCTCTCGCCGACATCGAATCATTTTCTTGCTTTGTCTGCTGTTTATCCATCGAACGATGTTGCGGTGTCGTCTCTGAAGTATTTGTTTCCGAAAGAGCATCGTCCACCTTGGATATAACCTCGCGTATCTCCGATTTGATTTCCGTTGCAAGCTCTTTTGTAACCTCCTTCAAGTACGCTCTCAAATCGTCCTCGGAACTTTGGCTGACGATGGATGGAACCGGCGAAGAACGACCGATTCTATTGCTACCGGCAATGCCAGAGTCAAAAGGCGAGGAACAAGTGGAAGAAGGAACGTGACCCAACGATGAAGAGGAACGATTTGGACTGTTGGATCGTTCGTTGTCGGAACCATTTAGGTCGGTTTGACTGCTGCAGCTGCAGTGCCTGTGTCTGGATTGCGATTTTGCGGTAGCAATACCAAGGCTAGCCAAAGTCTGAGGGCTCAATGGGATTGGTACTGGAGAAGTTCCTCCTCCGGATGAGATGCAACCACTACTTCCTAAAGAATTGCATCGGATGCGTCCGAGAAAAACTTCGGAATGATGTTCGGCGGTTATTAATCGGTTTACTGTAGTTGGTGTTATACCTGAAATGTTTCAAATGGTATTATAAAATATCTTTGGATATCTTTAAATATTAAATTCTAATTATTTCAGCTTTCAGTAGAACCTGTAAGGAGTCCTATTTTATTTTCCTGTATAATATGCGAGGAGTCTATGTGTATTCCGTCTCTTTTCTATCACATAGTAAAAGAAGAAATAAAAAGAAGATAGAAACACAGGATTCCTCAGACTTAAAAAATGACAGAGAGCAGGTCTCCTCACAAGTTATATTGTAACTAATGTAAAGCCTTCTTAACAACTATAATAATAGAAGTAAGCAAGTTCTATTTCAACTTTCTTTTGAAATAATTTCTTCAAAATTCTTTAAAATTAGTCAATATTACCAGGTACATCAGCAGCGGCAGAAGTAACTGCTTCTCCTAGAGCGAACTTGATTGTAGGTAATGGAGAAGCTGGACAAGTAGCCGGTGATCTTTGTCCACTATTCAAAAAAAATCCTTCATCGCCACTATCTACGTCCTGCATTCTTGTCATCATACGTCGCTTTCCGCTCTGTATTTCCGGAGGATATGTCAAAACTGGAAGACTATTATGTCTAGGCGACATAGGGGATATTGGTGGGTTGCCACTTCGTGGTACGTCGCTGTTTAAGCGTCTCATCACAAAGTTATTATTGGATGGACTGCTTCCTGAGTTTTCGAGATATCTGGAAAAATAAGTAGATGATAACTTCAAATCATTTGTATGTGAATTTATTAAAGTATTAATAGTTTATTTGTATATTTTTCAGCAAGAGTTTTGTACTAAAAGAAAATTCGACAAGATATCCAGAGTATATTTAAAAAATAATTTTCCTGATCTGTTTCTAAACTTCCTCCAATGGTAAGTGCAATATTATCACAATTATTTAAATAATTTAATTATTTAAATTAAAATTGTTATATATTACCTGCAATGATTAGGATCAAAAGGAACGTTAGTTTTGACATTCTGCGAATTGCCTAACAGAAGATCCTGAGCCTCTTTCGGTAGCATAAACCACCGCAGAGCTTCTGATTCGGCATCATATGGCACATTACGATCAATTTGTAATGGACATCGTTGGGCCATTTTTCTGGCTCGATTAAAAATATTGCGTGCCGTTTGCAAGCAATCACTATGACTTTGAGGAAACACTCCCGCGCCGGAAATGCGCCTTTCCGTGGCATTCATTTTTCCGTCTGTATATCTTATAGTGCCAAGGCATCGGCGATCTTTGAATACACTGTTTGTATGATGTCGCCATTCGCCGGTGTCGGGATTTAAAACGTATTGGGGTAATAACTTCCAACCTTCTGTGGCAACCATTTTTAGTGCCTCCAACACAAAACCAACTTCCATCTCGGACATAAAAAAGGGAAAAGAAATCCTTGCAAATCCTGGCCGAAGTGGCTCTGCTGTTGATTCTTCTGCGTTTTCAGTTTCGGCACTGTAAATTAATATTTCAAATATTATTATTATTATTATTATCGCATAATTTGAAAAAAGGTAGTTAAATTAATTGGCTTTTGATTGCACTTTTATAATATCATATAAAATATTTGCAATTATTTTTGATTGCCAATTGCTCTCAATGACACTTTTTGATAGATTTAAATAGAATATGAACAATGTATTTTACTGTATTCTAAAATTGATAGTTAATTGAAATCAAAATCAAGAGATACCATCAACAAGTTTTTCGTTTAAAATACACTGTAAAATATCGAAATTTAATCAACTTCGATTACTGAAGCAAAAAGTTGCATCATCATAATTGGATAACTGACTTTTAGTCAAAGCATGACATAACTTTCTCGAAATAGCTATTTTAATTTAACATTTGTAGCAGATTATAATACTTTTTTTTTGTCATAAGTGCATGTATCTATTTTATTGTAAATCAATTTTTATCCAAATAATTGTTTTGCTATAGTATATATTCCTCAACTAGGGAGAAAAGTTGGCAATTTTTCCCTAGTTGAGGACGATATTTATTCTCACCGGTATATCGAAAAGGTCTTTTCTTCCTTGAAAAGTGGCACTTTCCCTCCTGAGGGATGGAAAGTAACTATAGTGATAGAAATTAACTATAGTGATGGAAAGTAACTAGTTAAAACATTTTTGTTTCACTTATTCAAGTTATACAAACTTTCTTTCCCGAGGGAGAGAAAGTGCCACTTTCGTCCCACTTTTGAGGGAAGAAAAGACGTGTTCTCGATACACGTGTAAGAAAAAATTATTTTAAATTGAAGAAAACTGACCCTTTCAAAAGTAATGATTCATATTCTTTAGCGAGAGTTTCGTCAATTCCCATGAGATAATAGGCGTATCGACCAGCGCAGATGCAACCGCCTCGAGCTTGCACACCAAAAACATCGTTGAGCACGGCACAGACGAAATTATGATGAAGAAACATTCCCCGCGGATGACGCACCAAAAATGAAAATGTCGGAAGTCGTTTTACATTTTGCGATCCACTGCCTAATAAAATTAGTTCCGGGATTGTTCTTATGTGAGACAACACTTGTCTGAAAAGCAAAATAAATCTCATTAAATTAAGAGAACATTAAATTTTTTCTTTTTATTTTTTTTTTAATTTTATCAATGTTTCCATTTAATAAAAGGAAAAAATGTTATTATCGTGAAAAAATTATTCACAATATTCAATCTTATAAAGTCAACATACACATAATTGAAGAAAAAGATCGCCGTTATCTGGCTAATGAGGAATTATCAAAGACCAATTCATAACTGAAAAATGTTCAGACAAACGAACACATACATCTTTGACTCAGCATCGAGGACAGTTAAGCAGTTGTCCTTAAAGTCGCCGAGACGTAATTTTTAAATGTAATTGTTTTGCATCGTTTAAAGCTATTCCATGGAAGGTCTTATTTTCTTTTTCTTTACCTTTAAAAAATCTTAAATCGCTTCAAATTAAAAATTATTACCAATGTCGTGAAATTAATCTCTTTCAAGTGCGGTTTTCCTTGATTTCAAATGATGAACATCAACATTTTATTGAACAACAAAAATTTGTTGAAGACAAGAAAAAAAAATTGCATAAAAGCGTTGTAAATCACAAAATCTTTGTCTTACTTAGTTATTTTGTCATGTCTCGCAGTTATGGCCTGAGGCGTAATGTTTTCTTTGAGTTGCATGACAAGTCCGAGACGAATTTCCTCGACGACTCCCGCCGTTCCACTCTCATTGCACGATTCAAAATATTTCAAGTAATCGGGTTTTGTCTCAAATTCTGCATCGCGCAAAAGAGTTTTCTTGACGATTAAAACACCAGGAGATTGTAATCCGCCGATAAATTTGTGACCCGAAAAAATTATTGCATCTTTATGTACTGTTCGCTCGTTCACACCAGGAAGATGAGGATTCATTTCAATTTTTACATATGGCGCTGAAATTATAATATTTATTACACAATTTTGAAAAATAATATTAAACTTAAAAAATATTAAAATAAAAATATTTTTTAAATTTACCTGCAGCAGTGTAATCCCAAATCGTGAATGCACCGTATTGTCGTAAAAGTAATGTCGTCGCAACATCATCGGCCAAGACTCCAGTTATACAGCTGGCAACGCTAAAATATCCGACTATTCGCAATGACGGATTATCAGTTTTTTCACTTAAAAGCTTCCGTTCCAGATCGTTTAAGTCGAGAAATCCTTCTTTAGTTTCATTGATCCGTATTACCTATAACAATGCAACATAAAATTTAATTATTAAAACAATTGAAATTAAAAATAGATTAACAAAACAACGATTTAAATAATTAATTTAACTTAATTAATTCTCTATGCAAACACAATATTTAAAGAGATTTTCTTTTTTAAATTTTCAAGGATAATTAAAAAAAAAACTTTTCTAAAATTTATAATGTTAAGAAAAATAAAAAATAAATGAATAAAAAATTGGTTTATGGTGTGGAGTTACCTTAGCTCCGCTCTCCTGCCATGGTTGAAGGTTCGCATAATGTTCAAAAGGGCCGACAAAAACGACGGTTGGTTTGGTGAAATCAAGATGATAAAGTAATGTGCGTAATGCACCTGCAGTGCCTTGACCTGTGAATAGAACGGCATCCTGTTCACTAGCCCCAACGACGTGTCTGATGATGTCTCTGGCCTCGTGCCTAAAAATGCATATGCAAAATTACATTAATTTTGCGATCAAACGCGTTGACAACTTCTCTTCAAAGACACTCTCTCGTAAAGTTGCATTACATTTTAGCTGAGTAAATCAACTTCAATTAGTTATCGTCCATTTATAATGTTTCACATTTGCATTAATTAAATCAAACGAAATGAGAGAACAGTTTTCTCATACTAAAAGTTTAACTTTACAATTTTCTTCGCTGTCTTATAACTAGAAAAAGAAAAGTTTGGTAAATCAAGTTGAACATCTATTTAAACAATCTTTTTATCGTTAAAAAATGTGCGACTTGACTTTAACATGAACAAGACATATCTTATCTTGTTCATTTACAAAACATAAATCTTTTACAAATTTAACTACGTTGCTATAAAAGCAAGAAAGTTTCATCAATATCAGATTAGAAGTTAAACGGATATCCTGTGTAGGATTCAGTCTGTTTTTCAACATACATCTTATAATCTTTTTTGATCAAATAACTTGATACGTTGCTTTTCATTATAACTTACTATTTATTTATCTATTTATCATTAAATCTACATTTAATAGTAATATAAGAAATAAATTGTATATTTCCAAGAATTGTTGTGAAAAATCAATACAAAAAAGTTGCAAATGCATTGTTTGATTTAACAAGTTAACGATAAAATTGATTTGATTCCGTTGTTTGAAATAAATGTCAATTGTAGCTGATTGAAAATCGTTTGAAAAATATCACGTGGAAAATATATCGCGCGCGCAAAAAATTGTTTTTTCAATAACATTTTCCTTTCATTTCATTCATATGCAAAATTATTTTATTCGAATTTACTTTGTTATATAGTAAAGTCAGAGTACACATTTGTGAAAATCATTTTTGCAATTTTCATCAAAGAAAAATTAATTAAGCAATAAAGCGAAGAATATTTGATCTGAAATTACTGTGCAGTATTGTAAAAACTTGAACGAAAGGTGCGAAAGAAATATTTTCTGTTTAAATTACTATGTAGTATATTATTTTTTAGTTTAAGGTTTTTTAGGTTAATTTAACGTTTAGGTTAATTTTTAGCGTGTAGCAGATTTTGAATTTTCTTTTAATATTTTGATACGTAGAGACACTATCTAACAATTTCAGGACTTGAATATTGATCTGCAGCGGAGGCAGCAAGTACCCTGTAACTAGCCGCCGCCACCCTCAGTGTCGCGCGTTTCAAGGCGAACGATGGATACGCCCCCGGCATCGCAAATAATGTTGTCCTACATACGTCACAGACGCGACTTGCGTAACAGATCATAGACCAAAGAATCTTTTGTTTGATCTTCAAAATCTTGATCACAAAAATTTCACTAAGATCAATTCAACAAGAAAGACCCAATTTTGCTTGCAAATTAAACGAGTTTATACTGTAACTTTAAAACTTGCAAATCGTATTTGCAACGTTTTGATTGCTTGCTTTAATCAGATACTTTAATTATATTGATAAAATATTGTGTGTCATAATTAAAATGAGGAAATGACAAGATTTTAAATTCATCATTATGCACGTCCCAACTGTTCTATAGTGAACTTCATTATAAATTAAAATGCGATACTTTACGATTAATACTTCAATGCATTGCATAACGTAAAGTTGCAGATCGAAATATATACTTCCGCGGTATATTCTTGTTCCATTTTAATACATCGAACGTACTCATTTCAAACAATTAGTTTTGACATTTGACTTATATAAAAACCCTTTTTATATTCTGGTTCTAAGTATTTCAATAAAAAAAATAAATTAATAATTAAATATAAAATAATTCGTATGTAATAAAATTGAAGATAAAATCAGTATTGACTTTCTTATCAGTTTAGTACTTTTATTTCAAAAGACAAAATTGGATAAATTTAATAAATAAGATAAAAAATTTTGTCTTATTTAAATGCCGCGCCTTTGAAAGTCAAATGTTAATAGTCAATTACAAAAAAAGTGCTTTGATTCTAACAAAAATGTTTTTGCAATAAATGTAGTGAATTGTAGGATGAGTCAGTTATCTTTGTAGTCGATGAAAGTAATTATACGCGAGATACTAAAGTTCAGTCGGAATATCATCGTCATTTAAAATGTTTTGAAAGGAGGTAAATGTGCGTCGTCTCAAGGTTCTTCTTACCTGAAAAGTGATGATTGCAAACTGCATATTGAAGTTGATGCTCGAGTGTCCCCGAGAAAAGGAAGGACTTCTTTCAGTATATAGTCTTCCAAAAATTGCAGCGATCTTCCAGACGCAGTGTAATCGCAGTATACAACTGCAAAAAAATGCAATTTAATAATAAATTTTTATTTAAATTATTAATTAATTTTAAGAATAGTTTTCTTTTATTTCTTTTGTTAAAAATAATGAATACAGCATAAAAATATGTTACTATATTAAAGAATATTGATTAATCGCTTGTTATAATGACGTTATTTAAATAAAAAAATGTGATAATTTTAATCTTATTTAGCTCAAAATGAATAAATGAATTTTGTACTTTTATTTGGCAGAGAATAATTTTATACCGCATCATACAATAAATTATTATTCCCGGACTTGTCATAAGTTCATTAACTGCTTAATCAGTTCAAGTTATAAGTTAATTCAAACTTCATAAATAGTTCGATAAATTAACACGTTTCTCAAAGTAAATTTGAACTCATTAGAAATGAACGAATATATGAAATTACATAGCAAACAATTATTGAATTCAAATAAATAATCTTCGCCCAGATTGAATCAGTTTTAGTTTATTTAATCCTCTTTTTATTAATCTTATAATTAGCATTTTTACTTCATCATTATTTCGAAGAAATACGACGTCTTTTCAATGTTCAAAGACCCTAGTCTATATTTACGAATAACCTGACGCCGCTTTTGAGTTTGAAGTGCACAACAAAAATGTATCAAATAAGAATAAGTGAACGGCGCAAAGTGCAAGACTTCCGGATTTATTTCAGTTTCGCTATACGAAGCTGTTTATATTACAATGATATTTTAAGGACGTTTGATCTGAAAGCGGACTTGATTGTTAATCAGAATTGATTGACATTCGCACATACAAATTCGAGAAAAGAAAAATAGATGAATTTCGGTTACTTAAAGCAAAGTTAAAGAGAGTGCAAAAGTTGTTTCTTTTTAGTCAACTGAAGCAAATTGGTTCGCAGCCAATACTCCAATTGTTTGTACAATAATCGTGACTATTTATAAACGATTTATTTTATACATGAAATGAATGGCTGATTTGTGTATGATCGTCGTTTTATGTACGTTTATGATTTGCAAATTTATCGAACAATTTTCACATCTATTTTTGGACGTTTACGCTTTAATAAAATAGATTTAGTGAAATAGATGTCATAGAATTTTATGACTTAAATTTTTATTTATATTCAATTAACTTGATGACAAAATATTTTTATTGTTAATTTATAATTTAATTTGAAAATCTTTGTAAAAGTAGATGATTTATTAAATTACGGCAATGATTTTCTTTAATTTCAATTATAGAAATTATAGTTTTGGAACTTTTATAAATTCTCTGCAGTAATGAATTTCTTTTGAAATAATTAATATTTCTTTCCAAGACAATTGAAAAATCTATTAAAGAACAAAATAAAGTCTTTTATTGTTCCAAAAGAAGAAGCAGCATCCTTTAACGCAATATATAACCTACTTTTTTTATTCAACACAACTGATCTGTTGGTCTCATTCCAACCTATCGCTTTGTCGGGTCAACGTCAATACACTGAAAAATATATCAAATATACTAAAAGAAATATACTCAAATAAACTCAGCGATAGTTCAGGTGATATTACATACATTTCAAGTGTACGAATCAAAAATGAGAAAAATATGTTTTGTCCTAAAAATGCAATTTTGCAAAATTAGTTTTTAGTTTTAAGAAATTAATTAATATTATTTGTTGCATAACTAATCGAAATGATTTGCCGACATGTTTATGTAAACTACAAACATGACTTAATGACGACAACAGCGAGACTCGGACAATGTTGACAGAAGTAAACGGGCGATTGGCGTTTTTGGTCTTATGCCAAAGTAGACAATGTATGGAAATAATATCGAGGTATTTTACGAAAGAAATATGTTTAGTTCTGTCTTCAAATCTTGCATCTTTAGTCATTCCATTCATTTGAATATATTTTACTTCACATAAAGAAGAAAACTTTTTGCTTTATTTTCACATCACAACACTTAAATTTCATATACGAAAATATGAATTCATATTTCAATTATTCTACAGAAATAAAGAAAAACAAAATAGAAATTAAATAAAATTATTGTTATGGGATTTCATGCGTGAAATTGATTTCATTTATAACATTTAACCTTTGTGAAAAAAAAGTGTTTCTGCCAAAATGCCTGCCAAAAATACTCAATGCAAAGCGTCGTGGTAAAATTCCAATGGAAAATCGTCGTGTGCAAAATGCTTAAAATTGTATTGCAGTACAGATGTGTCAAAACGAAAATGTGCGTAGGATTCATTATTCGGCTGTAAAATAAATTGCTTCATAGCGATAAACTTCTCACGCTATACAATTATCATCATTTGTGCTCGGAGTTTCATGGTTAGTCATTTTTTCATGCTTTTACGACAGTATTTTCATTTTAAATAACTTGAACAAGTTTTTATAGAAAACATATTTAATATTTTATAATTCAAGTGCAATAGCCGACGATGATGCGGTTATAAAAATACAAATCCCAATAATCAATAAACCTTTTACTTTATTAGTCATTTTTGTCTAACTAAATTTGAGGTTTATTCCAGTAAAATTATTTTTTTAATGTTTCACCTGCTTGAACAAATATTAATCATTGTGAAGATAAATGTTTTAATTTAAACCCGAAATTTACGAGAACATAAAAATATTTCAAAATTCATATCACAGTTTATTTAATCTTTATTTTGTCTTGGTGAAGTATATATAAGATAAATGAACTGTTTAATTGAATAGTAAGTGTTTAAAAAAGAATGTCGTCAGGACATATGATGACCCTCGCTAAATGGGAGTATCCAACGGAATCCGAGGGATCGCGTCTCTGTAACCTAGTTTTCCATAAAACCACTTCGACTGTGTCTGACTTCTGAGGAGAATGATTTCTGTTATTTAATTTAATAATTTCCTCTTATAACATACAAGCGAAGTATTCAATTATTTAAAACTGCCTCGAGATCTAATTTCTTAATGCGGATTATTTGAATAATTACGTTGCAAAATTAATCTCGAGTTTATAAATGTATAAAGGTTAAATGTGCAAGTTCATTTGCAATTATTTATAAACTTCAGTAATTTTAAAACCACCTGAGCAAAAAACGATATAAAAAGAAAGGGGAAATTATTTAACATGTAAAATACAATACAAGTAATGAAAACTTGATTCTTTATTAAGTTTATTCAAGTTTTTGCAAAGAAATTCTTTATAAGATAATTTTAAATAGCAAAATATTTTAAATATTTAAGTTTTTTTATATTCAATTTTTTTCTGCTAAGATTTAAGATGCTCGAAATTTCGCATTTCATTTCTTCAAAATGAAATTTAAAAATGAACAATTTTATGTTGTGCAAAGCGATTCGTTTTGTTCGACTGTAACAATATGCAGATCAAATACAATTGTCGTCGAGTAACGATTCGATCAGCTTTATTGGTAATACAGTAATTACTCGGAATCTTCGGATTTATGGATGCTGACAAGTTTGACATATAAATCTCTAGATCAGGGTCGACCGGTTAAACCATATATGTCTATAAGTACATCGCACTTATATTCCTTCGGCACATATATGACTTTTTTGCTCCATTACGTACTTACACAGGATTCCGTTAAACTTTAATGTATTATCCACAAATCTTGAACTTATTGATTTATTTCAATTTCATCAAATGTATTAAATTGGTTTTCTCTTGAGAATTTTCATCACCTACGAAATTTATCGTGTAAAATGATTTGAAATTTTATACAATAAATTTAATTCAATCAGCACTTTTCAACATTTTTAACAAAATTGTATATGAAATAAAAGAAAATTTCCTGTCAGGAACATATTTTAAAGTAACAGAAAAATTGTTTTACAAAATGCCAATCAAAGGCAAGTGAACATTCTTGTAAAGTAGCATTTCAGGGTCAAACGAACATAAGAAACGGAAGAAAGGTGAAGAAAAAAAGGAAGCTTTATCATAATGCACGATTCGCGTTAAGAAAAACATTTTCCGTGCACGAGAGCTTTCTAGCTGAGCAACGATCGAACTTACGACCCAGTTTCAAGTTCAACTGCGGGCTTCCGCATGGCACCCTTCTTCCACAAATGTGAACCAATGGCATCTATGAACTCGTTAACTGATGATCGATATTCTCTTCACGTTAAATTCTACATAACTACTTTATTGTGCATTTTCTTAAGCGCTTAATGAAATTTAGATAATTTCTCCCACTCAAACAATTAATGTTAATCAAATAATATCTTAAACCAATTACACGACAATAACATTTGAATTTTTAAGGATAATTTCCTCTTCCTATAAAAAGAGTTGGCTTTCTTGAAATAAGCGGTTTTTGTTTGCTTTGTCTAACGGCAATAATAAAATTGTCTTATGCCACACATACATATTTGTAAAGAAAAAAAATTAAATTATTATTCCAATCCAGTAATCAGAAAAAAAATTTGCATCAGTAATTTTTCGACATTAAACATTGCTGTCGACATTTGTGCAAAAACCAGCTTTTTTTGTATTATATATTCTATTTTCCACAATTTACATGTATAATGTAATAAATGTATATTTATTTTATTCGATGCACTCTTATGCACTTTAATCACTTTGAATTAACTCTACATATTTCAAGCATTAAATAATGTTTCATACATGAATATATAATGTATTTGATTTAATGTTAAGCTTCAAATTGTCACACAATTTAATATCAATAAATTAAGTTTTCCTTCAATGTTCTTAAAAAGCAGTTTGACTTAAAATTTACAAAATGTTACAATGTTCGATTTATAAGATTGTTAGTAATAATAATAGTTCTTTATGTACGCGAACGTCAACGACATCAATCATACAATAATTCTAGGATTACGTAAATCAACAGATCACGCGATTAAAAAGATGCCTTTTGCCAATTCTTTTGATTTTGTTAGCTTCTTTATCTCATCTTTTGTTTGTATTGCAATATACATAGGCTCGTGAAAAATTAAATACAGTAATGACGATATTTTAATAATCACGTCGTCGACTAGGAAATTTGTAGACTTTGCATTTTATTGTCTACGACACGGGCTCATCGACAAACGATGACATACTAGTCGAACGAAGGTTAACGATGATTCATTATCATCCAACGAAAATTTTCTATGCACGCCAAGTTTAATAATGTAAGTGATCACAGACTTTACAATCTACATATTTTCAAATTTGATTTGTTTCCCGCGTTTTTGTTAGATAGACAAACTGAGAACATTTTATGTGATTTTGGTTAATGTAACCAGAAAATGAGTAATAATAACTAAAAGCTCCGTAAATGGAATTTAAAAATCTGGCGTTCCCAAAATTTAACTACACTATATAGAAATATTTAGCAAACATTTTTCTAGATGCATAAATTATTGAAAAAGTAAGTTTTTTCTTCGAACTCATCAGCCTATAATCATATCGAATGTTCAATTCATAATTAACGAGTCCAAAGTTGAGTCGCGCTAATATTTAAGTATTTTCAATCCTGATTAGACGTGTATTTTTCCGTTATCCAATTGTTTTCGCAACAGTAGCAAACACGTAATTTATTCCGTTTCTTCCGGGTAACCTGAGTTAATATTTTTATTGATCAAATTCTTTTCAATTATGCAACGATAGAATTATTGTATAATTCCTTTTAGGTTTAACGGCATAACTCTTATATATGTATAATATTCTTATATATGACATAATATTCTTTGTCATGCAATCAAATTATTTCAAACTTCAAAAATGTAACACATAAATAAAAATCAGGGAAAAAGTCAAAAATAAAAAAGCTAGTAATTTTCATTAGACTTGTGAGAGAAAAACTTGTCCTTTGAAAAGTTTTAAGACATTTTATTGCCTCAAAGTAAAAAAACGACTGCACTTCAAAGCAAGTTTCTTCTTACAAGTCGTACGTACAGGTTAAAATTGGACCTTTTCATACATAATCAAATGTCTATAAATATGTGCAGTTGCAATATAACCTATACATATAAGCAATTATGTACTCAACTTACTACTAAAATTGGTTGTAAAAAAAGTAATTTTTAATTATAAAAAATTACACTGAGAACAGTTATTAGTCAAGTTGACTATTTAGATAATCAATTTAACTGTGTAGATTTTTTTTATTTTTCTAAGTGGATTACTTTTTTGGTGAATTATAATAATAAACTAATTGATTAACTTAGTTTAATTTTCAAGAACATTCTGAATAATACATACAACTTTGAAGAGCTTATATATTGACTTAATAAGTGCCTCAGTCCATTGGTAGTAAATTACAAAAAAAAGCCACATACTATCCTCGAGAGCAACGGGGGGCAATGTCAAGGTCAAAAAACGTCGACGCAGAACTCGTATATGATCACGTCTGCGCAAAACCTTCGCAATTCAGTATCGTTATCAATAGTAAGCTTTAGAATGAGTCAATTTTATAATAAAATAGAAAATAGAAAAACTTGAAGCTATGGTCACATCTAAAAAAAACAAAAAAGAAAGCAATCCAGTCCTTATTCCAATTTTTGTATTCATAAAAGTACTTTCTGTAGAAAAGTATTAAATAAACTGATATTAATTGTATCAGGGATAAAACTTATCATTTTATGTTAATTAGCTATTATTTTGAATGCCAAAAATAAATTGTTGAACCTGAAATATACTATTTGTTTATCTTTTTGTTTACTTGTTGATACTGTCATTTGTATTTGTTGTTTTGTTTATTAAACGAAATGACCTTGAAAAGATATTTTAGCATATTATGATTAATTAAGTAAATAGCGAATTGAAAAACCTCTCACGCATATAAAAATGTACGTCTTTTTGTTTCAATTCCAATGCAATATTTTCATAAGACACGAAATGCAATATTCAGATGACACTCAGTCTGAAACATGTTAAATATGCGTGCTTATTAAGTAGAAGTTCTTTCTTTGCATAAAGTTTCGCTGTACGAATGAAGTGGAATTTTTGTATACGTTATAAAGACAACGAACTTGGATAAAGAACTTAAGAGAAAAAAAAAACAGAGAATAAGATTCGGTGTAACAAAAGAATACTTTATTTCTCATCTTTTGTTCTGAGAAAGTTACTGATTATGTTACGACTATTTACCAGTAGGTTCTGTTAAACACTAACAAAACTGTCTCTACGTGTGAATGTTTATGTTTTTACGCAAATTTAAATAAAATTAAAGAAAAATACTCTTCAGTAAACTAATTTTGCTATTGTTTTAAACCAGAAACAGTTACGGTTATCAATACTTGATATGCTCAATACTTTCAACTCGTTCAAACGAATGCGTTCTCCAAAAGTGTATAAAAAATGTAAATAACTTCTTTCGTTCTTTATTTCTTCCTTTCATTCTTTTTTGCGAGTAAGATAAAAATTATCACATTTGAATTGCATCTTTTCGCACTGAGTTTAATAGATTTTTAATGACGCATTTCGAAATATGTAAACAAGATTAAGATGAAAATAAAAACAGATCTTAATGTAAATATTAGACGAAAACAAAAGCGAGCCAAATATAAACTTAAATAAAAATAAACTAAACAAATGCTAAACCAAAACAAAGGCAAAAGTACAAATGAAAATAAACAATCATTACAACAAAACGAAGTGACTTTTTTAAACAACAGACATTATTTTCTATATCAGAAAGCAATTGTGTTAAAAAACAATTAACCGCTAACATTTTTATATCAATTAAATTTAATCATTCATCTCGAATTTTTCGATTTAGTTGTATTTTTTGCAAATTCGTGAGAATTATTTAATCGAAATATTTAAAAATGAAAGATTATTTTTATTTTATTGAAACATCAAAACACGCTTTGCCATTGGTTCGGTTTCGCGTAGACGCTCAACCGGTTTCTATCATCGGCAGTCATGATATTATATAACAAACTGTGCTGACTTCTTTTGCCGGTGCCAACATGTCTTGTATCATTAGATTTTCTTTTCTCTCGATTCAATGTAATATTGCTCGCGTCATATACATTAGCGTCAATATCTCTGTTGATTTTAACTTTTGTGACCTCTGTCTACTTCCACTTTCCATCATATGAAATTGCATACTTTTTTCTCTTGATTTTTGTCTTATTTTTTTTCTTCTTTTTTTCTATTAGATAACAGACTTTGATTTCTATTATGGTGCCTCAAAGTCTGCTTTGAACGATATCTACGAGAAGTACCGTGAATATAGCCAACTCACAAGGCCACGTGTTAATCATCGTAATCGCCGCCGATTCTGTCGATGCATTTAGAATGTCGTTGCAACATATCGTATTAGTTGCTGTCTTGCAAAACCTAAACTGAATGTGCATATTATCGTACGAAAAAGGATAACCCATCGCAGTTTTTACGGTTTATTGAACAGATGATTGACATATGAGTAAATAAAAGCTTGTTATTTTTGTCCATTTTTTGCTATTGTTTATTTAATACGGAAAATAATGAATACTGATAAGAACAGATTGTTAATTGTAATATCTACTACAGTCAAAATAATTATTTGACTACAGAAATAATTATTTTGACTGTTTAAATAGTTAGTCTAAGTAATAATTTTGTCAAAATGCAGTTTTAGTGAATTTTTGCAGACTTTTTTGTTTGTATAATCCACATTTTTTAAATTAAAATAAATTTTCTATTCCAGATTGCAACATAATTTAATAGTATGATTCATTAACGATATGATTATTTAATAAAAGTCGCGATATTATACGATCGACGATTTCTTAAAAAGATTTGACGGAATGATCTTAACTAGATTACCTTGAAAGTCTACCGAACAAATTTTTCTCAAAGATCGATATTTTTTTTAATTTCGTACAATGTATATACATTGCAATCAGGAAACCTAATGTTTTGACAAGATAATGTATCACAAGCTTATTGTTTTTTACATATAAAATTTAATCTCATTAATGCCATTAATTATGATTCAATAACTGGCATTGTTTTCTGTTTACGGGTTTTGATATCTCTTGCAATATCTATGTCACAACATCTTTGATTTATTTAAATTTAATCACTATACATCATCAATCATTTCAATTACTTTGTACATACACAAAAAGAAGTTGAAAGAACAAAACTGATTCACTCATTAACACCTCGATATTACAATTGATTAAATTTAATGTCAAAATTTGCATCTATTAAATTCTGTTTTTTTTTTCTTCTAATGATGACTTTATCATTTTATTAAAACAAGATATAAAGATGAAAAAAATGATCAAATTTAATTGGCTGGAAATAAAAAGAATGAGAACGTTGACTTTCTATACACAAAACAGATTTATGAAACATGTTTGAAAACGTGGTTGCTGCTGCGACAATCATATCTACGTTATAAAAATGCCCCAGCATCTCGTTTTACAAGATCACAACTTCAACTCGATACGAAGCCTATTGCTGTTACTTTCACGTGCAACCTGCGTGCATTGTTTATCAAATGCCCGGTTTCAAACGTTCATCTATATATGTGTATCACTGAATTTATGTTGCAAAAGTTCCTCGTTTCATAAAGCGATAACGACGCTAGATAAAAATAAAGATGAGCCTCATAAACCAAGTCACGTTATTGTTACAATTGTTTTACTATTTTATGTTTTTGATAACAGCGATTAAATATTCCATGCAGTATAAAATTATTTTTTTTTATGGAGAAATGGTGAAATTATAAAAGTGCAGAAATTTTATGAGATTTAATTTTATTTAAAAAAAAGATTGTTAACATATGTGTTGATTTCATTTGGACAAATTATATTTAATCGTAAACGATATGACCAGAAGTACTACTTCTGGCACTTTCAATGATAAGATAAAGTCATTAATAGAGGTAATTTATTTTCTTGTCTTTCATAAATATAACTTAATTAATTTCCTCCATTTCTACGAATGATTTAAGTTTATTACTAGTCTTCAAATTTTAAGCATTTGGGACTTTTGGACAAATTTTTGTGTCTAAAACTCTTGACTAAAAATTGTATTACTGAAAATTCGTAAATATATTTGCAAATATGATTGTTAAAAAAATTTGTAAAAAAGCAAAAATAGAAAAGACATTTGTATAATTGTTATAAATAAACATATTTATTTGTGATTGAAAAAGCTCAGGTGAGGGATTTATTCCACAAAGACATTCTTATTATAGTGCAGGTCATTGCACTGTACTAGCGTTACATATTTAATACGGACGTACCTCATTGCAGAACCATAATACGCTTATACATTAAAAATATTACAAAAAGCATGTCGGTAATAAATAATAATTATTAATGTCAGTTAATTTCAATTTAATTATAGCATCAGTCATTTATATTCACTTTCTTCACTCTTTCGTCTCCGATGATAAATTTTCTATAAAAATATTAATTGCATCCCACACAACGAAACTCTTCAAAAGTTTTTCCTATAGTTAAAAAATATGGCTGTTTTGATTACCGACTTGTTAGTGGAAACTTTCTGATTTCTAAGCAACTTCGTGGCAGTTGTTTCGATATTTCGCACATGAAGTTTACTATTAATAAATCTATCATACAAAAGTGTATTACAATACTTATTATTTATTGATGAAAATGTTTTAAAATTCACAACGAAATACATTTTATTTAATTTAACTTTATTGTAAAACCACTTTTTACATTATTTTTGAGAAAAAGGGGAAAAATACTTAGTTTGTACATTTCACGAAACTTTTGTTAGTCGATAATGTACTCTTAAAATAGACTGTTTCGACGATGAAACTGCTGAAATACAACATCATGTTGGTTTCAATCTCTTTGTTTTATACTTGGCAACGTCAATTTTCAATAAAGATCAGTAAAATTGTAAATAAATCGGGTTAATTTGATTAATGGAAGGCTGAAAATGCTCACGAAAATAATGTTTGTTTGCACAAATTTTAAGAAGCAATAAATATAAATTTTGCAAAAATTTTTGTTTTTCGCTAGTTTAATGAACGAAGCTATTTGTCCAATCTATCAATGTATTATTCATTGATTTTCGCTTTTACACAATTGCCTAGATTAATATTAAATTTAATATTCTTTGCATTTTAATTATTTTTGTTGGTCAAAAAGATATATTAAATTGATAATCCATTCAGTGCATATACTTCGTAAATATCTGAAAATATATAATAAACACATTTTGAATAGAAATTTGATAATGAAAGAAAATGCACTTATTATCACAAATGATTGCTGTAAAGATATTTTTATCTTAGAAACAAAATTAATCTGAGTTAAGTTGATTTAAAATGAAACCTTGACCAAGTTTTCATATTTCATTCAACAAATTGTGCATCTTTTATAGTTCATATTATATAATCATATTTGTATTTAATTATTCAACTTTAGATATTCAACTTAAGAAATACTTACATTATTAAAGATTAATTAATACGATCAATAATAATTTAAATTAAAGTAAAATATAATTTAATATATGATAAAAAAAATTTTAATTCGAGGTAAAATAAAAAAATTTCCTTAGTTTACGCGATTTAACCTAAAACTTTAACATAAATTTAATAGACTTGCATATCATACAATATGAATGCAAAAAAATTCCTCAATTATCATCAGTTGAATTTATGTTGCATTGTCTACTTTTTTCATTATACAAAAGTTTAATTTATTTACTAAAACCAAGTAGTTTACTATAGCTAAACTGTTTATTTGTGGAAGTTATTTGTTTATCGAAATTTGTTACTGTCAACAAAGTTACATAAACATCTACAATGGTATTTAATTGTTCAAATTGTATAAACTGACAATTTATCATTTCAAATTATTCATTAGAAATTTTCAATGAAAATAACATAGCTGAATATTAAAATTGTTTATGTTTATCATCTACTTGAAAATGATGTAAACATTAAACAATTTTGTTTTAAAAATATATATTTACCTTTTGTTTATTTACGTTTGTTTTTGAAAATGCTGAAATGTGATTATCATTTGGATAAATTGGATAAACAATGTAAAATACATGCACACTTTAATTTAAAGATAGGCGACGTTATGTCTGGCATGACCGGTCTGAAAACACGTGTAGTATAGATATTCAAAAACCAAATTCAAAGTTGATATGCAAGTGATAACAACTGTTTAAGACATTAATGAAAGATATGTTTTCTTGAATTATTAAAGTTCTTACAAAAAGTAGATAATTCAGCTCATAGAAGGATTGGAACACATGTCTTTTCAATTGTTCAATCTAAGCCATATGAAATTGATTTAATGATTTGATTCAATATTCTTTAATTGCGCTAAAATAAAAAGATGAAGTTAAAAACTAAATAAAAACAATAACAACTAAATCGACAAAACAAAATAACATGAATGAAATGAAAGTAAAAACAGAAGAAATGTTTTAATAAATTGTTTGATTGTTCGAGTAAAATTATTTAATATTTTGCATCACGTGGTTTAACAATGTGAAGTGAAATTAATATTGAACAAATGTGTTCGCATATAATAGAATCATTGCTCACAAAGCAATTTATGCCAATTTTCGATTCATCCAATCTTAAGTATCTGAGAAAGGAAGTAATGTAATGACTCAAAAATTTGCACTTATTACAGTGATTGCTCGAATTAATTAATTAAAATTATTTTATAAATTAATATTATTAATAACAAATACTCCTTATTGTTGTACAAGTGTACAATTACAATTGACGATTTGCTAAAATTACAAAAGAAGTGTAAAAAAATGTCATTTTATATTTGACGAATATTTATAGTGCGAATCAATTATTCTGAATGTCATTAAAAATTAAATATTTACAAAAAGACCATTTAATTTATTGTTACATATTTAATTTCCTATCCTCGTTCGAAAATATAGATTTTCGACAAATAAAATCATTTGCCGAAATAATATGAGAAATGCAACAGAAAATTCGTACGCAGTATATAATTTTTCATATATAATTTTTAATGAAGCAGAAACTCGGAAAGAAACGCGGAAAGAAAATATATGTTGACACATATTTTCTAACAGTTTCATCTCAAAAGCAAATTGATTATATAATACTCCTATTTTCATCCATTCATAACAAAATATATTATATGAAAAATCGTGTATTCTGCATACAAAACTGCTGTTGGATTTTTCATTATATTTAAAACAAGTTTACATTTTTTTGAACGAGGGTAAGTAGTCTGTACACATTTGAAGATTATGTATAACTTTATTTTAGAAAATAACATTGGTTATGTAAAATTATATACTAAATAAACTACACGGTATGTAATATGCAAAGGTAAAATATCGGGTAATTTAAAATTCTTGTTTTACAGTGCAATTTAAATTTGTACTTGTTCGTTGTGTAATTTAATCAATGAATAAAAGTAAATTTGATGAATTATATCAATACCGATACCTAAGCGGAAAGAGGTTATTGTACGATGACATCATCGAGATGTCAAGAGCAATAAAAAAAGCACGTAAGCTAATTCAAAGCGGAGAAAGACTGTCTAATCGTCCCTTCAAGTTGGCTATACTCCAGGTCATTGTTTCTTCATCAATCTTGGTGAGTGTTATTGAAATGCTGTTCTGATTATTAAATTTAATAGAATAAACCTAAAAATTTAAATCGATATCAAATATTTATAATGTTTGTTATATAATTAAAAACAATATCAATAAAAAAATTTTAATTCAACAAATCTTTTTTCATTCACATTTTATTTGTTCCATATGATTTAAGGCGTGTTCTTTGGCATAAAATCCTAACCCACTTTTAGGTATGTCTTTTTCTTTTGCATTAGATTTTCCCATGTAGATAGAGTGAGAAACTAAAATTTAAGTTAGTTTTTGGCGACAAAGCAATAACATTTTTTTAATTTAATTGAAATTAAATATTGCTTAATAGACAGATAAATTACTAAAAATAAATAGTTGAAAATAACAGAAATGAAAATATAATCAGCAAACTGTCACTGACACATTGAACATGTCGTGGATTTATGTCAAATTAAATGAGGGAAAAATAATTTTTCACATGAGTTAGAAAATCTCAACAACAATTTTGTCGATTGATAATGTCGGGTATGCCTACAAAAATAGCCATTTTGGCAGCGTGTGAATGTCGATTCAGAGAAATATTTTTGAGAAAATAATTGAGAGAAAAACAATAATAAAAGAAACTTTTATTTCAATAATTTTTTTTTTCATTAACTTTTTTTTATTTTGAATATTTAAATTAAATTTCATTTATCTAATAAATTTAATTAAAATTAATTTATTTTGTTTCACTAAGTATTGCAATTAAATATAGTAATAGCAATTATTATTATAACTTTATGAAGTATTTATTTAAATTTAAACTTTTGAATGGTGATTGTGTAGAAATGCACAAATTGTTACTCAACTTAGAAATAAAATATAATTCAATATGACTTTACAACTTTGATATATATGTATGCATTTTCGAGGTCATATTATATTTTCATAGGTCGGGGTTTGCCAAGTGAAAATGCAACATTGCAATTTCAAGATATAAAGCGTCAATTTAAGTAGTCTTCACTTTTCAAAATAATAATAACCATTTACTTTATGATAAAAACTTTTCAAATAAAAATATCTAATCTAATTAATATGTGAATTAATTTTTTAATTAATTATTACAATGTTCCTGAATTTGAAGAATAAGAACATATGTTACATCCGCAAAAATTAGCATAGGAACTTGACTTCCGGTCGTTACGCATTCGAGCGAATCCGAGTATGCTAATAAAAAATACTCTCGAATTGCAAAACCATCAAACAGTACGACAGGTTGTACAAACGAATTGTATAATCAGGTGTCGAGGTTGGTGAAAATATTACAATAAACATTTTCGTTCAATATGATAATTTCAAACTCACAATAAATCCTATTATTTGTTTGAATGTTAAATAATTCAGTTTTTTAATTTAAAATATATCATAAAACTTGTTTGATTATGGAGCAAAAACTCGTTTCCAAGATGCGGAATATAATTGAATTTTCATTTCAACGTACGAAAATGAAATGATATATGTAAGTTTGACTTTCTTCCGCACCAATATCATCAAACATACACCGTTGCATTTTCAAACGCCATGATTATTATCGCCGACATTCTAATCCGATCTGTATAACTATCTCAAGAGCAAAAGTATGTGTTCTTTACAATTAAATATCCGGTGGTCAAGTTACTCATTCATCAGCAAACATTTATCATAATCATATTGATTACTCTTTTCATCATTTCCTTTCTCACTATTGTCTTTGATAATAGCAAACAAACAGAATCCCGTTTAAAAAAAAGGATCTTTGTATGGGTAAATGGGAAGTGTGTTGAAAAGATCGTGCACGAAAGACATATACTTTCACTTGATAAAGAGAGACTGCTTATTCTGTCCTAATGCGAAAATCTGCAATGAAGAGAGACAGACTTTATGATAAATTTCAGACGATGAAAACCCAATGTAATAAATTAAACTGAATCAATATTTTAGTTGATTATTTAATCGATTTTGCAGAATAATCTATTGGTGTAATCAAAGTGCGTATTCAACAGAAACAAAAATTAACATGCTACATTAACAATTTTCTAGCTAAACAAACGTTTCGTCATGATAAATTATCCAGACTTTGTCATGTATGTTTCTTATATTTTTGCACATTATTCCATGACATCATTTAGTCGATAATTATTACAACATAAATATACTTGTTTGTTTATTAACTCTCAAATATCAAAGCAAAATATCAAAGCAAAAGTTACAAACAGCTTGTCAAAAATATGATTTTTCGACGGAAATAAAAAAGATAAAATAGAGGCTTCATTTGATTACCCATTTAATTGTACATAATTAAATCTTTATATAACATTTTTAATGAAACCGATCAATTATTTTTAATATTCCTTTGTTTAATTTCTGCAAAAAATGAGTCAATTTTTTTGTCTCGACATTGTCTCAATTAAAATGGTGAATTAACATTTAAGCTTCAGTAAAGTTTGACGAATTGCTTCGCATGAAACAAACACTTTTATTACATTATTTACGTTCATTGTGAGACTCCGCGTTGCCTTATGACCGGCATCGAACGTTGCGATAAACGTTCGCGTATGATGAACGAAATATCCCGATAGACGAACAGTTTTCGCTTCTGTGTTTATAACGAACACAAGCTTGCGCGTTGCGTAACTTTATGCTGCAGGCACTAATTTGTTCTGGCTGCATCCGTGCACATGCGCCGAACTAGACATTACAACTCTCGTAACGCATGTTCGCGAGTTTTTTTTTCTTCCTTTTTTTTTTATATATGTATATCAAACTAAAATGATATTAACTCGTGAAATTTACATTAAACTGATACTTTACATCTTTCCGCTGAATTTGCTGCAATTCTTTTTTAGAGTAAATAAATGTTGAATGTTGCTGTGGTGATTATTATCACTTAATTACATTATTTGAGCAAGCAAAAATGTATGTAAAGTGAAATTTGTTTGTCGAATTAAAAGGATTTCTCTAACGTAGGAGCTGTGAAAAATTGTTTTACCCATTTAAGCAGTAGATCGAGTTAATTAAAATGCATTCGATTACATTGAGCTTTCTCTTCGAAAAAGAATATGCAATTGGGTCACGATTAAAAAAATTAATTGAAATCGAAGTCGAAGGATGTTAACCGAAAGAATCGGATGTCGAACGATTTATCAGATTTTTCAGTCAGAGTAAAACAAATATGTCGTCTGTTTTATTTATTTCTTTTTAAAGGAATTTTGAAGTGTGAAAATTAGACATAAAGCATAATAATTAAAATTATAAAAAGCAGAAGTGTAAATGATGGTTAATATGATGGATAATATATAGATAATAAATAAATCTATATTACTTTATTACACAGCAATTTTTTTAATTTATGATTGAAACAAAAATATAAAATTGTTTAGTTCGAACATTTACAGTCCTTATAAAATGAAAAGCTTTTTAGATGTCGAAAGGATCTATCGAGAAATAAAGCCTCAGATAGAGCCGAGTAATATACTTTCACTTCTTCAGATAGTAAATACATATAATCAATCATCGCGATTTAGCTTTTTTATACTAATGCAAGTTTATGCTATGAAGTATAAAACTCTTCATTCATATCTCTACAATAAAGAAAAGAAAATAATATAAACGCATTTGTAAATTTAATCAAATTCAGTCAAAGTAATGTTATATTAATCCTGCATGGATCAAAGAATTATTATTATAAACCCACAGAAAAGTCTTAAGTAAAAAAAATAACAATAATAATAATTATAAATATAATAATATATAATAAATATAATAATAATAATAATAATAATAATAATCTTTTAAGTAAAAACTTAGAACTTAAAACTTAAAAACTTAAAACCAAGTTTCCTGTATTAGAAGAAATTTTCCTTGTGAAAAATAGTTGTAGATTAACATTTTAGATGAATAAACACATTTCCAAAATTGTATATAAATAATACATTGTAAAGTATATATAAATCAATAATCAGGAATTGTTAGAATAAGGTTTCTTTGTCGTTTAGTAAAATGAAATACAAGATGTAGAGACTCTTTTACGGAGAATTCATGCATACGAAAGGTTTCACACACCGCATGACTTGACACGCTGTAATCACGAGTTAGGTACACAATGTGGAAAAATCCTTTATCACCTGATGATTATTTTTGTACAATCTTTAATCAAAATATATATCTGCCTACTATCTTTATAACATATAACATTATCTAACATTTCAATCTTACGTACAAATGCATTCTACTCAGTCTGACTTGCAGTAGAAAAGCTTTACGTTGAATTCATTCAAATTTGCAAAAATCAATCAAATCTTTTTTCTGCGATTATAAATTACCTTTTCGTCGTCCAAATGGTCCAAAGAAAGTAATATTTTTGCCAATAATATTGTCATCGATATATTTAAGTAACTTGTAAGTGTCTTCCCCTTTCTTGATAGCATTGGATTTAATTGTTCGTGATACGGTGACCTTCGTGCTACCTTGAATCGTGCCAGTAAGAGGAACTGTCCCGCTCAGTTGAGGTCCTTCCTCGGCCAGTGAATTAATTTTGCGCTGAGAGCCACTCCAACCCTTGCCTGATATTTTCACCGTGCAACTCATTTTCTTCTCATATTATATTTTACTCTCACTTCCGGATAAACTTATGACACCACTACGAACACTTCCACATGTTTTAAATTTATTTTTTTTACTCAAATTGATTTAACTTTATTGGTTCATT
This sequence comes from Gryon sp. ZL-2020, assembly GCA_022817425.1. NCBI lineage: Eukaryota > Metazoa > Arthropoda > Insecta > Hymenoptera > Scelionidae > Gryon > Gryon sp. ZL-2020. Next base: position 2,025 of record JABFPJ010000184.1, on the reverse strand, counting down.
TAAATGCATGTCAACAATTCAAAATAAATAAAATGAAACATTCGTGGATTTTCGCTTTATAAAATATTTATTTTTTTTATTTAGTCAATTATAATTTATGAAAAATTGCGATATCCTTTTTTTTAAGGAAACAGAGTTCAGTTGCTTTTGAAAACACTTAGAAAGATCGCAAAAATGAGTAACGAACCTGCTTTTGTTTTAGAATTAAGGAGGAAAATACTTGGATTAACGTTATTTCAGACAGCACATATCTTTAGTTGACCATGGCAGCTGATGTTTTCTCTTTGGCAGTTCACGCGACGTACAAAACACATACGTTTCGTCGTAGCACTGCGACGAGACTGACTGTCTAGTAGTGCTGGACAGCCAGGTTCACCAGTGACGTCACGCTTTAATGCTACGCAGGCGCCATTTCGTCTCTGATCTCATTACTCTCGCTGTGTAAAAGTTGAATTTTGCAAATATTTCTATCCAAAAATTAATTAAACGTATGACAATAAAACTTACCTTATACACCATTTTAAAATTGATATTATTTTTTGACAGATTTGTAAAATTGAGACTGGTTTATTTTAAATTTACACTTAGAAAGAACTCATTTTTCAAGTATTTTTCAGGGATCCTTAAAGGTGATTTAAGGATTTAAAAATTCTAAAAAAATGCATTAAAATTTATTTTTCATAACATTCATTTTCCGTTTGTATTCTAAAAAAGAAATATTCATCTAAGAAATTTCAATTAAAATTGTATATATTGTTCGAGAAAAAATGATTAAAACATATCCTGGCACTCCTAACGTTATATTTGATTTACATTACATTTGCATATCTTTGAAAATCGTAAATAAATGTAAAATTCAAAAAATGTAAGTTGATAATTTTTTATTTAACTAAATTGAGATAAACAAATGATATATTGAAAAGTTATTTCTTTGAAAAAATTTTGTCGGCTTCAAATTTCAAGAAATCCGTGTACTTATACGTCGTACGTGTCCACATAGCTTCTAGAATTTCTCAGCTGAAATAGAAACGTATAGTTACGAATTACATTATGGAAAGATTTCTTCAACTTAATTTCGTTTAATTAATATTAAAAAAATTACAAATAATGAATCTATAATCTTGTTAATTTTTCAATTAACAATATTTTTGAAAGGATTATAATATAATTTAATAACATAATCATTAAAAATATGTACCTATAGACATAAGTTATAAAAAGATTGCATTTATTAGTTTTTTAATTAGTTCTAAAACAAGTTTTAAAAAACAATGAGTTTAATAAAAACTATTGTCCATTGCATCTTCTTCTGTAACGAAGAATAAGAGAAAGACGAAATCTTTGTATATGTTTAATGAAAAAACCTTGAATTATTTAAAGAATAGACTCGCTGACTTGTGCCAATTTTGCAATACATTTATGATGCGATTCATCAGAACACTCTGAAGAAAATACGTAGTAACTAATTCAAATAAGTATCATTTTCTACATTACCCGCTCGTGGCAATTTAACATGAAATATATTGCAGAAAATGAATCCGGGCTTGTGAACGTAACACATAACCATGAAACGATATGCCTTATGTTATAGACTCTATAACATATAAAGCATATCGTTTACTATAGGATAGGAGATAAAATAATAATGAAGAATAATGAAATTAATGTAATATTTCAAAAATCATATACAATGGAATAATTTATTACTATTTAAGATTTGGATTATTTCCGATTTTCAATTTTTTTTCTTTCTATATTTGTCAAGTACTTTAAAAATCTATTTCATCCTCACACAAAATTAAATTACATTAAAAATTACTATACCGTACATTAAAGCTGACATAAAAATAGTTTGCTTACATTTTTATAAGCACTGTTTACTTTCAAAGTAATAGAATTATAGAAAAATTTGTCATACAGTATAGTAAAAATTGCTATTCCGTATCACAAATTTTTCTATAATTCTAGTATTTTGAAAGTAAACAGATTTGTAATAATGTAAACAAAATATTTCTATGACAGCGC
>JABFPJ010000183.1:0-55264 GCA_022817425.1 Gryon sp. ZL-2020 | reverse complement strand
GAACATCATAGCTAAGAGCTTCTACTACTTATAGGTTGGCTAAGTTGTGGTTGTGATGTGGCTAACCCTATGAGGCCCCCATCAGGGTAGCCTAATAAAAAAAGTCAATTTTACGTCATGGCAACCAGATGTAGACCTTGTCAGGTTCTTATAAGGCAAACCACATTATGGTATACCTGATTATGGCCATAACGATGCCTAGCGTTACACACATTACATTACCTTATCAGAATATCGCATGTGGTCCTGAGCAGGATGCCACTTTTCGAAAAAAACATGATTCTTGCCTCATGTGGGTCTAATGTGGCCCAGATCAGAAAAACTGAGAACGGGTTTTGTTAAGGCTATTCTTATCATGGCCATACGCTAGGTGTGGCATGCCTCATCAAAATTTTACTAGGGGTATATTAATTAAATTTTTTAAAACTTTTTAAAACTTTTTTAAAACTTGTCAACAAAATGTCTTGCTTTTACATACAAAGATAATGAAAATTGAATGATTTAATAAAACCTTCAAAGTTAAATGAAAACAAAAAGAAGACAAGTTTGAAAATATATATTAAAATACGTAATTTGCGAGATGGGACCATGAGGATTAAGTATCGACGTAATGAAAAACGACGCACTTCGGTCATTTAAAACGCGTTGCCAACACGATGTGGAAATATGTTCCGGGGGTGCGGACGGCGGCGGCTGTCTAAACACACTTTAAAGATTTGAAAACGTAATGGCGCTGGGCTTTAACGAGATTTGCATGTCACGGGCGCGCATCATATATCTGGATTTAGCGCACTCCGCTCCTCGAGTCCCTCCCGGTCCCTCCCTACGTCTATTACGTCGCTTGGGGTTGATGTGCGCGAAGGGGCGCTTTCAGGATAAACGGAGGATCCTCGGCATGTCGACGACGTCGACGTAAGAGAGCTCGGGATACGTGGGGACATTAACACCGTTGGATTACTCAATGAACTTCGACGTGATTTACGGCGAATTCCTACTCTTCCGTCTTTTGCAAATGAACAAATTATTATCGTGCACTCAAAACCAAAGGGACTTTCATAAATTTCCATCATTTGTCAGAAACGAAAAAAAAAAAAAAATTAACAAAAAATTTTTTTTTAATTTACCTAAGATTAATGATTGTAATTAAGAAAATCATGTAATTAAAATTAATTAATCTACTGACAAAGTTTTATCTAAATGAGATCACTTCAATTTGATCAAAGTTTATCCGTTGATAAATGTTGAGTTAATATTTTGTAACGTTGCGAAAATGATGAATTAGCCGACACAATATAAAAGAGATCTAAATGTGTTTTATTAATGTCAAAAAAAGTGTACAACATTGAACACATGTTTCGTAAAAAAGTAATTACTTAATCAACGTCACGTTTTTAAATAATGTCTTCACGTAACAAAAAAAGAGGTACAGACAATTAAAGAGCAGATGACAAAACTTCATCTTCTTCGTTGTTATGTTTGTATGTGTGTGCATAATTCGCGAACAAAATAATTTGTCGTTTGAAAGGATCAGCGGGTGGAATATAAATACACCTGGATGGCGCATTTTTGGCGGACATGCATGCGCGCATTCACGCAAGCACGCGCCTACGTGCATAATGGGGGTGTATAATGCGCGCGAGCAAGACAATAGGCGCATTGTGCAGGTAGATGGGATAGGGCACAAACAGGGAGGAGAGAGAGCGTCGTTTGGGCATATTGACAGACTAATGATCGCGCGGAACAAAGGCCGGACCGTCATGCGGTCACGTGGTCGTGTGATGAACCGCTTCCGGCGGAGGCTTTGCTCGCGGGGCTCGCGACTGCATTCACAGAGCCGACGAACGAACCAACGACTAACCGGTAGACGGGCATCGATCAACCGCTTGAAATGTCCACATGCACCGGACAAAGCCCCGCTATATATTTCTTCATATTTCCATCGGCTGTACTTTGATAGCTTTGACGTAGATGGCGGTTTCGAATAATAATTTTCAACAGACAAGCTTTTTTTGGGCAACTGCGTTAGGTGGACGAAATGAAACAGGATTGAGCGAGGTTTTAGCATCATCTGATGTGTTTTGGCTGATAATGTTTGTGGAATTTACAAAAAAAAAGTGAAACAAGGGATATAAATTTGTGAATGGTAGTAATATATGAAAGTAGAATATATTATGTTGGATTTGAAAAGATATTAAAAAAGTGCAAATTTTTTAGACCCTATCATAACCACTTTTCAAGTTATGCAATTATTCATCGAAGTTGAAAATAGTAACTTGATAAAACTATTTCTTTGACTGTCATTAAATGGAATTATTGCGGAAAGATTATTATTCAAAGTCCGATAATTGATGATCGTACAAACGAAGCTAACCCTTAATGAGATTTTCACTACCACTTCAAATCGTTAATGTCGAAGCACTGGGGTGTTATCTAAACTGAATTTACCACGTCCCTTTTATTTGATTCCAAGTGAAAGCATTTTTTATTAGTCAATCCACCAATGGCAGAAGGGTCTAGTAATTGTAATTTTTTTGGTTCAAAGTCCAACGGATAATTTCATTACCAATTTCAAAAGAACTTTTATTTTCGTACAAAAGAATGAATTGTGTCTTTAAAGTGAGACGTAACAAAATGGACCAAAAGCCGTAAGACAAATATATACAAAAATATTTCATTGTCTAATTCCACCTCATCAGACTCGTTGATGACAAGAGTATCTAACAAGATTAAGTTCTGCACTTGAACAGTCATAAATATTTTACAGAACTCACGAAGTGTCGAAAAGGTTAATTAATACGAATTGCTTTGGTTCACCCTTCCGTTGAGGCTGTATATCCCCGATGCTGTTTCACACCCACCCCTTTGAAGTCACGCCACAGTGCTTTGGGATTTAGAGATTCTCGCCTCGATGATGAATGTACACTGGTTACTATGAAGCATTCCAGTTTATTCTATCTGATGTTGCTCGATATTATTGATGTGTTGGTAATTCCACCTCCATTTTCCAAACGCCTTCAACTTTTTTTCCTGCAACATTTTACAAGCATTATGGCAAACTAATTGCGTCATTTTTCTCAGCCATAAATGCGTTAAGCAGTCAACAAAAATGATTGATAACTTCAGAGTTATTTTGAGATCATTCAATTTCATTCAAGTGTCATTAAACTTAATATCAATAATTGACAGCAGAATGAAATCAAGTCAGCGAATGACAAATCCATTTGAAAAAAATCAACAATTTATTGTATGATACAGAGAGATTTGTATTTATTCTCTTCTTAGATTCAACCATAATTAAAAAAAAGCAAAAACATCGGTATAAAAAAAGCAAGTATTTTTGTGTTAATTAGAAACTTTGAGCCATCATCAACATCCTAAACGTCCAAGTCTTATTGCTGTAAAAGCCGTTCGAATCACCTTTCGTTTGAAAAAGGAATAAAAAAATGGAAGAAGGGCGGAGGGCGAACAACCGTAGGTGGAATGATTTGGTCGATGGCTGTCGGAAGACTGGCACATGCTATTTGGTGGTTTGCAACTTGGTCTGTAGACAATTTAGTTGGTAGTTGTGGTGGCGTCAGGAAACACGACAGGGGCCATCTCCTTGTCTATTCCGAGGAAATGGATATTGGCATCTTTGTTGTACTCTCAGAGAGAAACGAAGATGGTTTCGGATGGTATGTAGAAGAACAGCAAGACAAGAGAATGGAAGCCGCTAATGAGGCCGTGTGTAATTAGGGAGCTCTCGCGGCCTAATGAAGCGCTTACCTACCTTCGGTAGCAGCAATCCTCCTCCTCGTATTCTCCTTCTCGTCGTCTCGTACCCCCCAACGTCGGCGTCGGCGTTGTCGTGTACCCGCACATGCTCTCTCTCACCCACACTCTCTCAGACATGGCCAATATCAAGTCTGTCCAAGAAGTTATACGGTCCTTTTCTTTACGGCCAACCACTTCTGTGTGCTTCTCACCACGTCCGAAGCGTTGATCACGCTTTTGCTAAGAGAAAAGCAGAGAAAGAGAGAGAGAGAGAGGAAGGGTGATGTCGGGACACGGCGGAGAAGATACACCTCCGCACGACACGCTGGCATCTTCGGCCAACCGTCGCGGAATTAACCACCTGAGGTTGCAGGCTTGAATTTCTTTTTATCACGATAGGCTCTCTTTCCTCGTCAGCGAACACGTGAAGACGCTTAAGAACGAAATCCGAAGCTGAGGATTTTTAATTGTCGCGACGCCTTGGGAGGTAGACCCACACAAAAAGTCAACAAGGTGCGGCGCTCTAGTGGGCGTCTATTTTTGAAAGTAAAATTTTGATATTTATAATAAAATTCATCCAAATTATTATGTTTTATTTTTGTTATACGCCTATGAAAAACTGTACAAAATAAGTAAGTTTATTTATAATAGTAACTTGCAAATCTCTTTACTTTTGTTTATAGTTTCTTGAAAGGTACAAGTAGATCTCATTTTTTAAATTACTATGTAAAATTGCATATAACTACCTACGACAAATATATATTGTCCATTTTTAAACCTGGGAAAATAATCCTGGGATTATTTTCCCAGGACTTACATTATTCTTGAATAAATAAATAAAATACGACAAAGTTTCGTTTAAGGCCGTACGACAGTTGTATCAAAGTATAATTTTTGAAAACATGGCAAGTATTCAATTGATACTAACTACTTGCCAATCGATTATGAGTAATTTAAAAATTAAAATGATCGAGGAAGAACTAAAGTATCATACTATTGTTAATTTTATTTTTCATCTCAAATAATTTTCACATTTTGTAATTTCAGTTTTAATATTAACTTAATAATAACTTATTTTTGCAAATCATACATATAGAATAATTTTAATAATACTCTAGTAACCGAATTCCATTGATTATTTCATTAATAAAAGTGTAAAGCATAAGAATATTGTCACTATCCATTCAGCGTCAAATTAAGACGCAAAGTGTCATTAAATGATAGAAGGGGGCAAGGGGAAACGAGTCCCGAGTGTTGGGTCCTTATCTCTCAATTCAGTGTGCAGTTCGATTCGCGTTTGCCCTCCCTGTTGAAGAAATGGGCATCCGGACCCAATGGTCAGATCGTGCTGGGTTGGGTAGACACGGCTACTGAAATCACGATTTAGTCTTCCTCTCGAGTCTTCACGGATCGGTCCGTTATCTGCGCCCATTTGCATATTAAACTAACTACTCACGATGCGCGTTATATTTCAGCCGCTGCCGCCTGTCCAAGATAAAAGACGAAGAAGCAGAGAAGAAACCCGAAGAAAAAAGGAGTATTGACCGAATATCGGCAGCTTTCGCTTCATGCTTCTTAACATTTTTTTTAACGGCCAGCTTGACTCCCAATGCACATCGATAAACTTCGGACTCGTAAGAGGAACGCCGCGGGATCACTCTTTTGGACTCACGAGATGGACCTTCGATTTCATTATCGACATTTTTGTACGCTTACATATTCTTAGCGACTATAGGCATCCAAAAAAGCCGGTTCATCTAACCGTTATGAATTAAGTTGTCAGACTCCTCGAATTACCAAGGAAAAAAAGTATAATGAACGGCTTAATCCGCGGATTAACCAACGTGCTACATTGTTGGAAAGGAAAGGAGCTCCACGACTTGAAAATGTGACCGAAATAACTTATAGTGAAGTTGCTGAGATAAGTGAAGAAGAACAGGCATAAATTATACGGCAATGAGACGAAAGCTGCGAAATTGCGCGGATACGTCAGATTTCATTTAAGTAGAAAATGAATCGGACATCAAATGTCATTTAATTTTCGGTTTTATTAAGTGTATTCTGGGATGAATGCTTCCCAGTGCAAGCTGAGCGGTTCAGAAGTCTCTTAATACACTTAGAGAAGTAAATGATAAGGGTTAATAGTGAAATTCATACTGTTTAAGTGGAAAAAGTTACATGCTCAATTATTTATACCATTTAGTTTAATTTTTGAGTTCCAACTTGTATTATAAGTTTTTCTTATGTCTTAATTTTAAAATTTATCATCACCTTCAAAATAAATATAACTTATTATTCATTAATATTAATATTTGATGATAAATATTGCATTTTATTTTGCTATAGTGTTTAAAATTATTTTTTAAAACAAGTTCACCACTTTTACTCCATTATAAATACTCCATTAACAATTAATGAAATTGTCTAATTTAGTTTAATTCTATTCAAATTTAATTAATAAACATTTTACTTGCCCAAACATCAATTTTAGTTATATTAAAATATCATAAATTACATTAATGCTATAAACTATCTGTCAGACTACTGCATTTTGACATTTGACAGATCTATATTTCCACTAAGGCTTGCCTTTTTTGTGTCTTTTTCACTTTTACTAGCAAACGACACGGTAACGAGTGAATTTATGCAGACCAAGCGTCAGACGCGGTTAATCGGAATCCACGATGTCGTCTTGCGACAGTAAGCATCGTAACTGCAGAAAGCGTCGTCTTAACAGGCATCGGCATCTGTTCGCGAAGGAATTACGAGGTAACTTTGTCTCCTAAGATAACGACAGACGCTCCATTGCGGCGCCGAGTAGTGTTCGCGACATTGAGCGTTGAGCACCGAGAGTGTGTATGATGGGTGAGTTTGAGTTTGCATTGGGGTGCTCTTCTTGCGCGATATAAGCACTTGGTGTGTAGCGTCTCACTTTGACCCTGGCAGTATCAGCAAACGAAGAGAGAAATGGCAGTCGAAAACGACTCTAGCAAGCCGCCACTATCACCCCACAGATAGTGCGGTTCGCTACGCTGGTGGCGTGGGGCTGTGTCGCGCGTTCATACATATTCAGTGGATGCACCATCCGACCTCGGTCATCTATTGACCGGACTTCCCCAAGGACAATCATCGCACCAAAGTGGACCAAACTTTTGCAAAGGCGTAACCTAAACTCAAATTACAGGACAGTTTTAGAGTACGATTGATGTTTAGCCGTTTTATTCAAACTCAAGTTTGTTTCCTCAATCTAAATTCATTGGTTCCGTCACATAGCCTGAGAGTACATGTTAAAAGCTCTCGTCTGATGGCTAGATACATACAGGAATTGGACAATTGCTGGATTCAAGTTTCCCAAAAAGGTTCTCTCGAAATGGTTCAGAAAATTGGATCAACCATAGTCATTTATTCTGTAAATGTAAACTGAAGTTGTGATAGACTACCTTCAAAACATTTTGCACATTTTTGTTGCTTTTCAGTTCGTTTTGAAATAAAAGATTTATTGATTTAAACGCAGTATACAAATAATTTGATTTTTATACAATCCCATCAGAAATATATTTTGATGACGCATGAAATATATTACAATAATTCATATAAACATCAATAGCAAATATCCTTTCATTAGTCTAATACGTTAGAATTTCCTCATCATAGGATTTATCACCAGTCTCATTTGATGTATTAAGTGTGTATATTGCTTCCATTGAACATAAATAATGATCCTTTCTGTATAAATTCTTTTATAATATAATTGGATCAACTTTCATTAATCGAACGATAATTTATAATTATTATTAACTAGAAATTGATTGATCCCTTCAAATTGTGTAATATTTTTGCGATGATGGTAAACAATAATTAATTTTGGGTAGAACGATAGGGTAGAGTGGTTAGACAGACTGAAGTGCCTTTATCATTACAATATCACGAAAATCGCATTAACCGCGCTACGTGTTTCGATGCGTCGTCTCGTAATTGGACCACTATACTTGCCATCGGTCAATACGACAGCCGGTATTTACATAATAATTCGAGCCCGAGGAACGACACGTAATTGATATAAATATGCCGGCGACGAAGGCACCGACAGACGGACGGCAGACCGTGGCCGCTGGCCAGCTATGCTATCCATGAACCGACTCCGCATAACTTAGCGTAAGTAATAAATAATATTGTGAACACGTGCTAACGTAAATACGCGTGTGTCATTAATGGTCTGTTCGGAACTCGATTTACAATCATGAAATCCGATTAATCTTCGCAAGAAGGAATGTATGTACCTTTTTTTCTCTGTTCAAAAGCTAAAAAATCATCCGCACTTTGCAAGTAAAAGAGGAGAAGTTTCAATTCCACAATGTATATATTGAAGCTATAAGAAAACTGAATTACACTTTGTCGGGATCGTGTTACTAGCGATAAAATAAGCAACATTTCTCAGTGATACCTCAAACAAGAATTCCCAAGATATATATATGGTCCTTACATTTCCCTAGATGGTGTGAAATTCGGTTACGCGCAAACCGCAGAACATTTCCCTGTGCGCATAATCTTACGCGCAGCTAAGCGATCTACATAGACAGTTTGGAAATTAGGGTCGTTACAATGGTTATTGTGAATTATTAAATTACTCGAAAAATTCTGTATTTTAATGTAGAACAACTTTGATATAAAAAATAAAGCATTTTTCTTTTACCTAGCCATATGTTATTTTTATTATATACTTTGAGAAGTATTCAAATTCATAAAAAAACATACTATTCAACAGTAAGTCGAATAAACAATTTTTCCCTAATTTATACACTGAAGCAAATATTATAATAAAAATTACTATTATTCATTGAGAAAGTGTTGTATACCAGTATTTTTGAACAAATTACTATAAAATATAATAAAAATTATTATATTGTGTTATATATTTTGTTTTACATATAATGGTAAATTGTGTAATAATTTGTTACAATTTTTATTATATTTCATAGTAATTTTTTACATATGTTCTATATATTAATAAAATTATTTTTTTTATTTTATTTCTTAACATAAATATTGCTAAAGATTATTTGTTAATAAACTTATTTTATCTAAATTCTATTTTTCTTGAATTAAAAAAAGTTGCTAGGTCCAGAGAATTGAACCCGAGCCTCCTAATTATTAGCCCACCATCTTGTCTACTCAAGAAAAATAGAATTTTTATTTATGTGTGGACCATATTTAAAAAACTGCTATAAAATATATTAAAAATTGTAACTAATTATTATAAAATTTACTATTATGTGTAAAACAAAATATATAACACAATATAATAATTTTTATTATATTTTATAATAAAAATACCGGTATACAACACTTTCTGAATGAATCATAGTAATTTTCGTTATTATATTTGCCTCAGTGTAACATTCGATCGTTTTATTAGTAAAATGCAAAGTCTAATCAACTATATTTCTGTATCAAAAAGAATCATTTCCAGTAGGATTTATCAACACGAAAATAAGAAGCCATTTGAAATTTGTTCAATGCCTCTCGGTATGCTTGGAAAACCGCGAAATACGATGTCCCATGAAATATCGGTCGTTCATCACATGATCTCATAGTAGACGCGTACGTAGAAACGTACAGTTCTCGCGCCTCGTTGGCAAGTACTTGCGGAATTTCTGATATACTATCGAGCATTACTTCATGTCTGGCCGTAAATAAGCCTGCATTTACGCGTAGGTAGTAAACATTCAATAAATGGGCGAGATCCGTTTACTGGAAATGCGTTCGGCCAGGGGGTGCGATGAAGGGTACGCGAAAAGACGATGACAACGACAAAGTACCTCCATTCGGCAGCGAAACTGTGCAACGATGAGGAGGCAAAAGGGGTCGGGCTTAACTGCAGTTACTTACTCGAAAGAGATGTGCTGCGGCCAAGTTTCTGCCGTTTCGTATGCACACGTCAGTTCGTAAGTTAGGATAATGGCGCCCAACCGTCCCGCCGAAACGATTCTGCATTATCGTTTTGCCGGGAAGCGATATAGCGCCTTTTACCGACACCGTGCCGGATTTCCGCGCCGATCATTGATATTGTGGATGAAGAACGATGCCACGGTATCGCGAGCCGCTGGATCAAGAGCGATTTTACGAGCGATTATCGCGCATTATTGCGCCGCAAAATATGTTGCGGATTCCCGGTGCCAGAAGGCATTTATCACGAGACAAAGTTTCGCAAAAGAAAAATTGTTAATGATCGTGTATCCAATATCGGCGCGCCATCGTAACTTGTTGGATAAATAGATGCCGATGATATATACCGATAATTTCAACATCGTGAAATAAAATCATATACTAAATAGTTTGGATAATAGTTGTAGATATAATTCTTTGCCAAAAGAGTTAGTGTTATGAAAGTAGAGCAGAAAATAAAAATATTATGTTTTTATACTTTTTTCAAAAGAAGATAAAATTACTATTTATAAATTTTTAAAAATATTTTTTTAATGTAAGATGTTTTTTGAAAGTGAAATTGTTTTTTTGGTAGGAGGACTACATTTATCTCATTATCAATAACCCTATTTAGTCGTAATTTATCGCAGAATTATAGACTTTTTTAGACTAATATATCACAAGAAAAGACTGGGCATATTGAGGGTGTTGTTAGGACAAAGGGTTATTCTGTCAATGGAACTAAATATATATGATTCTATAACTAGAATCGTTTATGCACGAGTAACGAAGCGTCTCTCAACGACAGAATGAATTATGGTCCGTATTACTGTACACAGAAAGATCCACCCCTTTCTCACGCACTTGTTAATACAAGTCATGATACCACATTATCATTAAAACCTGAACAGGATCAATTCCGTCTAATTTTTGTCTTAAACATCCTTCCGGTTTAAACTGAACAATGAACAAGAAAAGTTGTTTTCCAAATAGAGCTACTATTCAGGAGTCACAGCTCGTTGAACTTCAATGTTTTTTGAGGGAGAATCGAAATGGCTCGACATTACGGGCAAGAGTAAAGGGTTGATCTAAGCAGCCACGTTTCTACTCGGGGGAGATGATAATAAAGTAGACCGGCCGCGCAATAAAATATATCCAAAGCAGAGGCGACGACTCGTTTAGCCAAGGGCGCTTCATTACCAAGCCGAACTTCATCTCTCAACCCTTTCCTTAAGGGGGTTCGAAAAATCCGCCGTTCAATTAACAGAGTCATAGGCCGTGTCACTTTGGAATGCGCGGATTGTCTGTGCTGGAATGTGCCCATTAAGCAAGTTCTTTAGTATTTTCGCAAATGATGAGGGTTTAATGGAATTTCCACAATAACTTTACGAGCAAAAGACATGTTCCAAAAGACTTTTTTATGGTTAATGATATTAAATATTATTTTCAGAAATAAAATAACAAATTATTGTGATTGTATATTTAAATAAAATGTATATTTAAATACATTGGTCGCAAAAAAAACGCATCACTTTTTTGAACCCAAAAATTGCTAATTTTCAAAAGGCTGTAACTTTCTTAACAATGAATGAAAATTAACTTTCTTTTTTTCAAATTAAAGGTGAATTCTTCCTCTTTCGATATGTGAAACGCAATTATTGTTACACGTGATATTTTTTTACGTTTTAGGCCTGTAAACATAACCAAAAAAATGTAAAAAATGCATCAACTTTAAATGCATTTTTCTGCAAGATTCTCCAAATAAAGCTATTGATTTCGCTTCAAAATCAAAAAATTTGATTCATTCTGAACAAATTTCAAAAAAAGAAAGTTAATTTTGAATGAAATTTACCGAAATTACAATTGATTAAAAAAAACATGTTTTTTAATCAATTTTTGACATTTTTACCTATGACTAATGTATGGTTAATTGTGTTTATGACTTTTTGTACGAGTTTATGTGTGTTTATGTATGCTTATGTGTTTTGTTTTTATGTATGCTTATGTCTGGTCACACAGAAAACGCATCACTTTTTTTAAGTAAAGCGAAACGACTTTTCAAATGGTTGCAACTTATTGCAAAATTAGTGAAATAAACATGTTTTTTTAAATACTTGTAATTTTGACAAAAAGCCACGAAAAAAGCAACGTTGACAAAAGTAACGTTCTTTTTTAGCAAATTAATCAGAATGAACCATATTTTTTTATTTAAACACAAAAACATCAAGTTTATTTAGCAATTTTTGTAGAAAAATGCTAATCAAGTTGATGCTTTTGTAAAAAAAGAGTGTTATTTTTCAATGATTTCTCATTAAGTTATAGCCATTTGAAAAGTGGTAATTTTTTACTTAAAAAAAGTGATGCGTTTTCTTGTGACCAGACATAAAAACACATAAGCATACATAAACACACATAAACTCGTACAAAAAGTCATAAACACAATTTAACATACAGTAGTCATAGGAAAAAATGTGAAAAATTGATTAAAAAACATGTTTTTTTAATCAATTGTAATTTCGTTAAATTTCATCCAAAATTAACTTTCTTTTTTTGAAATTTGTTCAGAATGAACCAAATTTTTTGATTTTGAAGCGAAATCAATAGCTTTATTTGGAGAATTTTTCAGAAAAATGCAGTTAAAGTTGATGCATTTTTTACATTTTTTTGTTGGTTATGTTTACAGAGCTAAAACGTAAAAAAATGTCACGTGTAACAAAAATTGCGTTTCACATATCGAAAGAGGAAGAATTCACCTTTAATTTAAAAAAAATAAAGTTAATTTTCATTCATTGTTAAGAAATTTACAGCCTTTTGAAAATTAGCAATTTTTGGGTTGAAAAAAGTGATGCGTTTTTTTTGCGACCAGTGTATAATGACAATTAGTGAAATAAATTATAAATATTAATGTAAAGTTGCAAAGTATAAGCAGTTCTATTTTGAATGTAAATATTTAAAGCAGGATTAATTTATGAAATATAAGAAAAACCTGAGAATTAAAAATTTTTTTTTATTCTATCAATTTGATTCTTAAAGTGTGAGGAAAAATACAATTTCACAACAAAAAGTTTCAGGAGTGTTAGATTTCTTAAAATCGTAAAACATCAACTTCAGTGAGTGAGAAACGTTGCAAAAATGGTGTAGATAAAAAAATCCACCTCTGAGCTATATAAAAATATAACGACCTCGAAACGAGACGTAACATGGCATTTTACTACGTCATAAAGCTCGACTACGTCAAACTTTTCAATTTAACGTTTCAGCGTAGTGTCCTTCTTCATTTAAAACGTTGGATTCTTAAGATAGAGTACGAGAAACAATGTGAGAAAAGGGGCGAGAAATCGCTTTGAGATATGGATAAAATTTCTAAATTTACGCCGTAAGATAACACGTGAATTGTGGAATAAAATTAGGGCGTGTTGTCTGGTCGGATAAATGAAATTGTCACCTTTTTTATAAAACGAAATACGATTAAAGTGCAATCGGATATTCGTCTGTTCACGCATCTTTTGACACCGCGACATCAAAGTACTTCTACGGAGGTTTGCATAGTGCTGCTACGTTGATAAAATCTTAATAGAGATCATCTATCTGACGAGTATATAATTTAGTTTTTGATGCGGGGACAGCTGTTGCCAAACGACCAAGCTTTGATCGTAGATACATCCGACAAATCACAGGGTGTGATGTTGGTAAAAAAATAAAGGAATCCGTTGGTGTATATCTCAATGTACTCTTTGTTTTGATCGAATTTATATTACGAATTACTTTTAAATAAAGAAAAAGAAAATCAATTAATATTATATGTATTTGACAAAATTATTCTTTTATTGTATATTAAATTTAATATAATTTTTTAAAAACTGTTGATGTTGAGTCTTACGCTTAAATTGTAATGTTTTTTATTTCATCAATATCCATCCAATGACGAATTGTTGAAAGCCGGAAGTGTGGCCTTACCAGGATTTCATGCCTAGATACCAGGTCCTGGCCAGAAATCCAAACATGGAAGCAAGTATTTGTGTCACGGCTGGTATATACCAGGTCGTAATAAGGAAACCCGTTCGCTACATGTTGCATCATGTCGGGTTCTGATCGGGGCCCAAAAGGGTTACCTGCTTTTATTTCAAAAGAAGAAATATTTTACAAGATGTTGAAAGTTATAACTAAATATCGCTACTAAGTTATAACTTCGATCACGTGGTTACAACATGGTTATTAGGGCAGGGCCCAATCACACCACCCATGAGTTACTCGTATCATTGCATCCAGCCTTGATCCTGATAGGATTCTAGAAGGGAATCCCATTATATAATATTATCCCAATATATATAATAAAATCCCATTATATAGAATTCTCTAACAGGACCCGTCGTTACCCCCATGTTGCATCCTGATCAAAAAATAAATTTACAAAATGAGTATCCATTTTATAGCCCAACAAGGGCCCGACATGGTAAGCCATTTTGAAGAAAGTCAAAAATGGAATCCAGGTCAGGCCCTAGGCAATATTAAGCTTGCCAAATTTGAAAAGAGACAAGGTTCTAGCCAGGGCCATGCAGGAAAGAATACTGATAAAGGACGCACGGTTGAAAGCTGGCCAGATTTCTGACATGACATGATAGGTCAGAAATCTAGGCCAGAAAATGCCAGAATTCCTACACTGAGGGAACTTCCGAGCTATTCCGGCATGGCGCTAGTCATACTACGATAGTGTGACACCATCATGCCGCAATTGGGCCGAACCATGAAACAATTGCATGAGCCATGCCAAAATGGCACCATTGCATTTGAAGTATGAATTTCGAACACCAATAGTATAACGCCAGTCTAGCTACCATAGTATGAAGCGCCACGCCGGAATAGCTCGGAAGTTCCCTCAGTGTACTTGGAGATATTTTTGAAATCATTTCTTTGACATAATTCGTAATTTTGCGGGTCTAATTTTTAAATTATCTGCAGCTTTCAATTATTTGCATGTCACTTTTAAATTAATATAAAACATGCACTGATTGTCCTTATTGGTGATACTTAAAATCAACGACATTTTTTTTTAATATGCTGCCATAGATTTTTAAAATAAATTTAAATAAAATAAAAAAATTGTTCAAAAGTTATATTGTACTTGGAATTAAATAAAAATATTATTAGATTAATAAATTTAGTTGCACTTTCAATTATGAAGTCGGGTCTATTTATGCTTTTGAAATTCAACATCAGTTGATCTTCCTTACTCTTAATTTTTTTACTGGCAATTTTGAAAAAATCAAAAGATCTATCTTTAAGGTACAAACAATTTGTTTACTTTTATGCACAAATCCGAATTAACTGTTCTTTCTTCGAAAAAGGTCGAAAAAGAATTTTTTTTAATTCATTTTTCCTTGTTATTTTTCAATAAAAACCTCCATATTTAATTAAATTTAAAAGACAAATTTTGACTTTAAGAATCTAAAAGAGAACAGTTTTTGAGAAAAAATACACGAATAAAAGCTCCAATTTGAAACTAAAATGGCCACTTTTTCAGCATTAATGGGAATTTTGACACATTAATTGTGCCTATAAATCACAAATGTAAGTGACACTTGGCGGCTTTTGATCGTAATTTGAAAAATTATTCCGAATTCTGAATAATCATAGATTTCTAGACAGAATAAGTGTGTAGATGTGTCCAACATGTATTTTTCTAAATATCGCATTTTCTTTTTTTTCGGACTAAATTTCAAAATGTTCACAAATTCGTTTGAATTTTTTATGAACTATTTATTTTTTTCATAAATGTTTCAATTTATATCAAATTTGTGGGTTTTACATGAATTTGGGATTTTTCGCGTATTGCCGACTTTTTTTATAAATATGTATCATTGTCGTGAATTTTTGATTAATATTATAATTCTTTCCAATTTTTAGACATTGTCATGCATTCTTCAATATTTTACTCGTTTTTTCATATAATTTTGAAATGTTTACTGTTTTTTTGTTTTTTTTGACATTTTTATAAAATTGTGAAGTTTTGACAATTTTGTCAATCGTTCAGCCATTTAAGTATTTAATGACTACTTGTATTTTTAAAAGTAGTTACAAATAAAATAAGAAGACTATTGCATGCAATTTATTTTATATAATTATGTTACAATTGAAAACTTCACTTCCAATTTCTCATATAATCTTCTGTAGCAATTGAATGTTTATATCTCATTTAACTTGAATCATCATGATAAAGCTAGGCAAATACAACGCCTGAACGAAAATGTTACATAGCGTTTTGAAATGCGAATACCAGCGTCTCCTTAAAAGAATGTCCCCTGGCCAAGGCATCCGGGGATGCTTTCAATCGCTTTTATTGGGTGTGATTCGTCACGCCGAGTATTTCAGAGAACCGATGTAAGACGAATGTCCCCAGGCCACTTTGGCGACCCTCATAAGACAGGAATGGTGCATGGATGGTCTTAAAGTAGATGCCCAGCGATCCGAGCGGGTGCCAATTGGTACTGGGCATTTGCGACGTACTTAGGCAAATGTGACACCCACCATATACAAGCGTAATGTCCGGGATCAGGGAAGCGTGTGATGTATTTGTAAAAAGGTGTCGGATTGGAACTCGAACTGTGCCCCGAGGGAATGGGGGCCAACAGGAGGGAGGCGACAGATAAAAGGGAATTGTATAAAATGGGGTGCGCGCGTTAGACCGTAGGTGCGCGCAGGGGCCAATGCCTCGGGCACCATCAGTGAGGTGCGAAAGCGTATACGCGCCATTTTCGGCTCTTTGCGAGCTTGCAAGGAAAAGTGCTCCATCGAAGGGGACACAACGTCGCGCTTCTGATCTGTCAAATTTCATTTCACGCTCGCGTTCACGAGAAGTTCTGCCTTGAACCTGAGTAAGAGAGAGAGAGAGAGAGAGAGAGAGAGAGAACAGATAGAGAGAGATAGAAAGAGAGAAAAAGATATAGATCAGTCGACACCTCTGTGGCCCCTTTGGTTGCCGCCACTGCTGTTACGTCACGTTCGCTCACTATCTGCCAATGATCCGTGCCGCGATAAGGAATACGAAAGAGTCTAATAATGGGATTTGTGTTTCTTAAATTATTCGCCCCGAGATCGAGAGGATTCGACCGAGAACGGCGATTGCTCCGAGGTGTATAATTTGCCGAGTTTAAGCCTTCGGATCCAACTTCTTTTGTGATCAAATGAGTTATAAAGATTGTGCTCACTTGAGCAGAATGCAGTATTCTTGCTTTCAAATTGTATTAAAATGTTCATTTTGAATGACAACAATATAGTGACGTGTGGCACAGTTTTTTAATAACATGTTGAGAAATTATTTTCTTAATAATTTACGTGAAATGTCGATGTATGCATACATATGCTGCATACAGAAAAAGTGTTTAACAGTAATACGTACAATGAATTAATAAAATAATTTCAAATAATTCTCAAAAATCTATACAAAGTATTTAAAGAAATTTTCATATACTTTCAAATATTTCATGCAAGATAAGTGTAACGAAATTTCTTTCAATCTATATTATTTTATATTATAATTAGACAAAAGCAAAAAAAGGATTAATGACTACTGCAATTTTATAAAAAATAAAAGGTTTAAATAAATTATCCTACATTTATAATAATTATTATAAATGTTGGGAATGAAAATGACTATTATAATAGTTATTTGAAGAGTTTACAATTTCCTATCAAAATGCTGCAACAATATTGATTTTGCTACTTGAATTATAATTACTAAATGGTACAGATATTCTTACTATAATATATAACCTGTTTACTGTAAAACTTGTTATTATAAAAAAACGTTCATTCCAATAGTTGTTAAAGAAAAAAAAATAAAACAAAATAAATATAAAAAGAAACATATAATTAATATTTAACAATGGTGATTACATTGATATATTTTACTGATATGTATTAAATTTCTTAATACATTTTCATTCAATTATTACAAGTTACTGTTATATTTGGTAATCTTTAATTGGTAATTTGATTATCTAATTTAATCAATACATTTATTTAACTTTATTTTACATAAATTAAGAATATATCTCATTTAATTATAAACTTTGTTTTATTACACTATCTTACTTAAATACGTATTATTCATTTACTGTCTAAGTTAATTATGTAAATATACCACGTGTATTTATTTATATGAAATGAAAGCTGCAAAATGTTAAACATAAATATATATCGAATAAGTACAATGCATTTTTAAATTAAGTTACTTAAAAAAAGCACTTCAATTCAATTCTTTGATATTTAATATTTTTTATTTTCTATTTAAGTTCTATTTGAATATATTAATGTTTTTCTTTAGTCAAACAAATAATTAGTGAATAAACTATTCGATTTACATATCGAAATCTAAGGAAAAATTTAAATAACAAAATGTTGCGTAAAAATTCAAATCACTACATTGCAATCTTCCATTTTAGTCGAATAAACATTTGTTATACCAAGAAGCCTCGAAATAATGAAAACTTTGAGCATGGAAGTGTTTTCGTTTACACATAACTATCGATCGCGGAGGACCTTGGTGCGCCATCGTCCTGGTATTCTACGTCGGTCTGTCGGTCGTCCTCATACTGAAAACTTTGACACTCAAAGCACGTACTCAGGGCAAGGACCGCCGCAAGCTCCTGCCAGTCTATCTTCTTTCTTTCTTTCTCACTCTGTCGCTTCCTCTCGCACTCATTTTGCCTACCCTACACAGTTCTTTCACGATACGCCATTGTGTTCTGCTCCACGTGTGTTCCTTCACGCTATAGATTTTTCAAAAGCATTTCGATGCCGTACATCACAATTCTCCGCTTGGTTGGTCCAAATATTAATAGACACATATCAAAACTATGATTGCTCCTTGAGAATACTTTCCAGTAGTAATAATAAAGCAATACAGTATCAGCTTTATTTATAGTTCGCATCAACATTATGTAAGTCCTCCAATCTAGAACTGCGCTTTGTCTTTGTTTCATCAGTCAACAAAATTAGCAGCTCGTATTGCGTACACCGGTAATTTCTGAGAATTCCATTTCACACGAAGACAAAACG
Source organism: Gryon sp. ZL-2020 (assembly GCA_022817425.1). NCBI lineage: Eukaryota > Metazoa > Arthropoda > Insecta > Hymenoptera > Scelionidae > Gryon > Gryon sp. ZL-2020. The sequence goes on along the minus strand of JABFPJ010000183.1, from coordinate 36,529 downwards.
TCAGTCAACCCATCAGATTGAAAATTCGTTGGTTCACGATGAACGGAAGTCGATCGCGTGAATCAAAGTCGTTTGAATCCGCTGGATGTTAAACAATGACAGCAATCGCCCGACGACAATAGAATTCAGTATCACTGATAGAGGTCATAGCAGAGCAGCCTGCCATCGGCATTCCAGCCGGGACATTTATTTGAAAATTCCTTGTCGGTATGGTTAGAAGCAATGCTTGTTTATTTATTTTTTTTTTTTTTTTGTACTATTCGTTCTTTTCCCTTTGGCAGAGAGAGCCAGAAACATTGAGCCGATGCGGAAAAGTCAAACGCCGGATTATTTCTAAGGTTAATATTGCAAAGTGGTTTTAGATCTCGATGTACATTTGAAAAGGTGAATCCAGTGTAACAAGGTATGGCAAAGCTCCTCCTTTGATAGCATCATCTTTGGAACAGTCGAATAGCAACGTTCTGGAATACCATCGTATATACGCATACATGCATAAACATTCTATACTTGAGATGTTCGATCACGACGCTCGTGTTTGTCGAGCCAAAATTCTCGAGAATCCTTTGACGTAGACTAACACACACGTGATGTCAAATGCATCGTGGAACAGATTAGTTCTGGAACAATATCAACAACAATAATTAACTTGCATTAATTGAGCAGCCACTTTAATCAAGGAAACGCTCGTCCTAAACAAAGCTATTCAAATTTCCCTAAATGACGTCGAAGTGATGGAGCAGAGGATATCCCAACAAGTTATAGATAGCAAGCTTTTTTCTGTCTTGCGTAATGTTTGCCTCAAATACACTATAAGTTGTTGGACATAACTGAAGGTCCCAGTTGGGCAATAATGCCTTCCTTTACTTTCTGACACAGTTGTACAATATAACGCCGGTGCTTTATGCGAATACAAGGGCAAATAGATCACATTGCTCGCTAATAAGCCGGTCTACTATAACGGCTCTCCCGTGTCATCGATCTCCCTTATGGTCTCTCGCAAGTTGGCCCGACTTGGTCTTCCTTGCCACCCCAATTTTAGCGTTTTCCTGTGAAATTCCTATCGTCTATCAATAGTATTAGGTATAGTTGCCAACATCTAAGGGGATCGCTTGCTATTGTGATGTTAATACTCTCGGCAGTCGATCCAGCTCATTATGTCCTGACACCACCCTGACGAAAAGAAAAAAAAAGCCAAAGTCACACGAGATCTTGCTGCTGTTTTTCATGGGAAAAGCTGCTTGATGATTGGACGCCTAGTGTTGGTAATCGGATTAAGCACGGCTAATTGAACGAAATGCGGATATGGGCTTTTAATCGAGCTTCATTTACGAGCTTTTTATGATGAGTTTGGAGTTAAATAACGTCATGTCAAGGACTCGTCGTGAGATAATTTGTCGGCTAATCCGCTAACTTCACAGCAACGTGGCACTGATCGAATTAAGTGTAGTTATCAGGTAACTTAATTGAACTTCGACTATTACAAAGCTTGACGTGAGATTATATCCATCCTTGATCGATTATTCCGTCAACAACCCTTTTTATTTTGCGGCCTTTTCCGGCTCTTGATGGCGATAATTGTTGGCAATGGCGATCCGAGCGGTGAGATAAGATCTACAGGACCATTCGACAGTACATTGCTGCGAGGGAACAAGAGACCCTCGCTCGTCGAACTTAGTCCACCGATCTTGCAGAAAAGCTCTGGCTAATACTTCGAAACTCTATCTCTCTGTCTCGCTCTGTCTCTCGCCCGAGCGTCTCTATTACCCGTCTAATTATCTGCTTGGGCAGGGCGCGTCGACCGTTCCTTCCAAATGGAATTGCTCTACGTGAAGTCCGCGAACCACCAACTACCCTCTGAGACCATTGTTACGTCATTACTACCCTTTGGTTACATCCCTTGAACGTATTCTATGGTCGACTTGGCGTTTGTTCCTAGGGCGAATACGGCCATTTCAACGAGTCAAATTGGCGCATCGAAGGTTTTTCAAACTCTCATTTTTACCATAGTCAATTGACAATGAAAGATTATAACTATTTGAAATAGTTTCATTAACTCTGTTAGGTGGAATAATGAAAGACAAACTCGTATAATATCCTTCTATTAAGCGTCATTTTGGGGTTGTTTTATTTCGAACAATTGACAGAAATCAATGGTTCGTTTATATGATTCGGAGAAAAAAAAAGCAGATACGATTGGATTGCGCGATGGTGTACAATGGATATAGGTGGCGGGGCTAAGCTTGCTAGGCAGGATGCAATCAATACTGTTTCGGCATTACTGTGGAAACACTCTCTCCGAAACAGCCTACGTTTTGGTTCGAGCTTGTGGAGCGACAAGGGATGTGCGGGACGCGGGTCGAGCCATGTTTCGTGGCTCGCATACTGATTGAACCTATCCGAGAGGAGGCCAGCGAGGCGCGCACTGTCTCTACTCTGGAAATCTCGTTCACAAACTGCAGAAGTACATCTTTGTTCAAAAATAGTACTGTCTGTTATATCAGTAACAGTAATGTTATTCCTCAAGATTAATCCATTCTTGTGCATTTTCCTCTATTATTTTTTTCGATAAGTACGTTCTTCGTTTAATAAACGAAAAACTTTCTTCATTTCGTAGTATATTTTTGAACTCATTTCCAGTACTTTTCCACCATTTTTAATCGAAATACATTCCCTTTAGCTTTTACGTTCTAAAGAACATCAGAAAAACTGATTTTTATGTTTGGACTGCAAGTATATTGTGCGGGAGATGGGATGACAATGGGACATTTGCACAACATATATAAGTGTGTTTTGAAATTGAAATAACCCTTAGCATTTGGGTTCTGTGTGAGAGCACAGCAAAAAAAAGTAGGAAATTGCCTCGCGAGGGTCCAGCACTCGGAAGGATCAAATGAAGGAGCAGCCGTGTTCCGCGGTTAGTGCTATTGGGGCAATTACCTTTTTTCAAAATGACGACGTAAGGGCGGCAGAAAAGAGAGTGCCAGTTGGCATAAACGCCCGGTAGCCTGAAGCGATGTAACGTAAGAGGCTACGTAGAAGGGCGCGAGAGGGTCAGGATTTTCGTGCACAGTCCATATAGCCTACAAGTGTGGGTACTCAATTCTGAATTGGCTCCCCTCGTTCCACTCGTTGGATCATCATCGTTCGCCGAAAATTTGATCATTATGATTGCTTATGATGTAAATGATGCCCTGCGGCAACAATTGTTTCCACTAGAAAGAGCCCATAGGCCTCGGCAAAAGCGCCAGCCTTAACTATGATTTCGAAGTCTAAGTATGGTAACATGCTTTAAACTAAGAAAACTGCGAGAAATCTTAAATTACTGGTAATATTATTCAAAAATTATGGCTGTTGGATAATTAAGTTGCCTATGCCTTGTGCTGTAAAAATATATGGGACGTTTTTCGTTGTCCAATTTCCTGTTTTTTGCGACGATTTTAAATCGTTAGCTAAAGGACATCATTTGTTGATAATTAAATTAAAATGAATGTACACAAATCAGGTGTTTTTATTGAAATTTGTTGAATAAGCGATAATTTGTTTTAATAGAGATCTTAATTTATACAAATTATGTATGATTATAGTAATTCATAAATTATAATGCATTATATTCCTACTTTAGTCACGCTACTGGAATAGAAATTTTGTGCGAATAAAAACGTGTCAAGGATTAAGCTGTTTACTTTTTCCTAACGATTCAGACGAAGGAATTCGAGTAGATTAATTTACATTTTTAAGAGTTCTGGTCAATGATTTTGTTATGGATTGATAATAGAAGTATTTAAAATAAAACGCAAGAGAAGATTTATATTTCTTAATCAAAAGTATTAATTAGACGATAAATGTGTGTTTTAATGTATGTAATTATATAGTATTTAATTAAGAATTCAAATATTAAACTAATCTTTTCGAATCGCTGTGTATTTATTATATAGAGTTTATAATATATTGATCTCCGTTTGAAAATGATTTAAATTAAAGAAAATAGCAAACTGAACGGATGGAAATTAATTAAAGTGATGGTAATTAGTAAAATGATTTATTTTTTATGTTAAAATTTATTTTATCGAATGAAACATTTTTTTAATTAAGTACTTTTCCGCTTAATTTAATTGTGTACGGTTACGAAATAATAACGAATATTTATATATACTTTGAATTAAATTGCATTCAATTATATTATTATTATATTTGAGAATTCGTTTTGAACAATTTATTTAATTGCAAAATTAACTCACAATTTAAAGGTATTATTAATTTTTAGAATTACATAAAATTGTAATTTTGAAAATTTGCCAATTTTTTAATTATAATATACAATGTTCTCATTTATTTTTTAAGTTTCATGTATGTGACCAAAATTGAGTTTGCTTAAGTATGATATTTGTATTAATAATTTCTCGCTTAAGAATAATAAATTATGACCTTAAAATATAGAAATATTTAAAAAATATGTAAAATTATAACACACATATTAGACACTGTTTCCTGAACTCATAAACGTACACAAACAAACAATAGTAACTGTTGTAGCAACATGTGTTGCATACTAAGATGGTTGATGATGAATCAACATGATAAGTTAGTATAAATAATGTACTATAACGTTGATTCTTTATTCACTTGTTTATTCTATACTTACAATAAACAAGTATTTAGAACTGTGATATAAAGTTAATTTGGTTTCTTATGAATGTGAAATAACGTGTTACACAATACATTTAGCCGAATATTTTTCTTTTGCTATATAAAATAAAAGTTGATATAGTTGATAAATGTGTTCTATATCAACATTGTCTACACTGAAAGACATTTGATATGAATTTTCACTACAAGAAATACCAGTTTGGGGACGTTAAAGAAAAAGAAAAAAATTTAAATACGGAAGTCATATTTTTTAACAGTAAATATATTTAATATAGTAAATATAGCTACTTTCGTATATAATTTTACTATGTTTTATATTAAAATGTATTTTTTCCCTTTGACGTTTGAAGAATGGCATAGAATGACATAGTAAAAACTTTGGTCCAAATACTTTTGCATTATTTTACATTTTCATATTTCAAGATTTGTTATTGATATATAACATATGACTGATTTTATAACTATTATAAATTATTCTCGATACATAATAATCGTTTCAATGTACAAAAATATCGAGGTCACTTTTACATTTTAAATATATGATAAAAACCTAGAAATGTGTATAAAAACAACTGTCCTTTGTTTACAATGGATTGATTAATGTTCAAAGTATTATTGAAATCATTAATAAATGATGGACATATTATCAAACATTCATAAAACATACTTATAGGCTGTTTAAGTCAATCAAACAACGTAAATAAAAATCCTATACTTTATAGCGTCAGCACAGATAACATCTAGAAAGCGTAGATATAAAGTAACAATCCCAATAACTGATCCATGACATGTCAGATGACTATCATAGACGGTTATCTTCTTTTATAAATTAACAAAGCATTTTTTTACAAAATGCAACCAACCCGATCATCTCTTTAAACAAAATAAAGAGTTAACTGCACCTAAGTGTGTAAAGGTAATTTAGCTTATAAAAAAACGGCGAATGAATATTATTATTAGTCAGAGATAATACACATAGTAACATCGCGCCTTGAGGGTACCTCGCATCATCTATCCCAGTTCGTGTTTTCAGTTTCTTGTTCGACCTTTAGCATCGGGGTAAGGCGCGCATCGCGAAGGTATAGAAACAACCCTCAGGCTTAGAATATAAACCCGACTAATTTTCCCTTGCTTTCTTTACGACCGCAATTTTGAATTCTGGTAAAAAAGAGCCAACTTTATTTAGGCCGTCCTGGCTTCGAGCACACAGGTTCCCTCCTCGATGTATCGGCTTTTTGAAGCTGCGACACAACGGAAGGATGAAATCGTTACGGTCTTATGTACCTGCTGCATATGTGTAAATTTGTGTGTGTGTGCATATATATACGTGTGCACATCCGCCGACCTATTATAGTAATTTTACGGTACGACGTCTATTGCCGCTTTTCGAGAAGCAGGACTAATTTCATTAGAGATAAAGATCATCATTATTTTCGGGCAATCCTGAAAATTGAGGCCACGAGTTATTAGCAGCGCCCACTTTTCTACCATCTTTTTCCCCAGTTTCTGAATTGTGTGTTCAAAGAACGGCATAAATTGTTGTTATTAATATCGAAACATAGATTTTGTATTTTTCATTGCTATGATTATAGACAATGAGGCTAGGTAAGGTTGATTTAGGCTATAATTCATATTTGGATGCGAGATTTGACATGTCCGATTTTTAGACAACAACGACGTCGACGACTTTGTTGAAACCACTCGGATCAAGTTACATCCGGTTGACCGGAAAGCGAGCCGATAAATGGACGATTGCTACGCCGTCGCGTAACTCACGTACAACTTTTTCTACGCTTGATCGATGTCTAGGTCTGACTGATCCGAGGTATTTTTCGCGAAGGACTTATGTGTCGAGACGGAGAAAGTCGATAGGTACGTGTCACGTCGATCCATAGCTGTAGACTACATTCCGGACGACCTTTCTTGCGGGTCAGATTAAGAGGAATTAATGAAAAAAGTGTCTAGTCGAGTAGCGAACAGACATTAATAAGATGGCTTGTTTAAAAAAAATTCACTTTGACTGTAGTGGAGTGACAGGGGAGAACGATGAAAGTTGGTACATGTTAGGTACTTAGTTTCAATCAAAGACATATATCCAAAACTATCGTCCGACTAAAGAATGTTAAGATGCTTATTTTTTAAAATGTTCAAAATTATATAAAATTGACGGAATCCAAGGTTAGACTTAATACTTAATCTTTTTCTAGAATTTCACATATTCTTTGGTTATCTTTGTATTCACATCTTTGTATTAAAATATATGACCCAATTATAATTTGATAAAAACTTTCGAAGCAATTAATATATTACTATCAAATAATATATCAAAATAAATAGATAAGAATCTGAAATATATCTTACCATTATTATCTAATTTTTGAACTCATAACGTTATACGTCAACAAGTATTGAAGTATTTGCGGAAGCATAAAACAAGATGACTTAATACTTGTTGACTTCAGGGATGTCTTTTCTGTCCATGGTGTTGTTTCCGGGTGCATCCACCCTTGGAACCTCGGCTAAGGTTAGATAAGCGCGCACACTGCAGACGACAGCTGTCAAATAAATGTTTAAAAAAGTGCTAGCCGAGCGAAATTTCGAGTGGATCGAAATAGCAAGAAGGGTGCCCGATTGCCCTCCCTAACGAAACATGCTGTCCCTGCTTTCAAGGAGAGCGCAATTTTCCAGAGTTCGAACTTCTCGAGTCGTACGGCCGATCGATAAGTCATCGCTGACTCGCGCCGGAACGAATCATCTTGACATGTAGAACAAAGAAGAGAAGACTTTATGATGCAGCCCGTGTGACAGCTGAGTGTTAGACGTCATCGTTACATTTGTTGCGGTGTTGGATATGAAATTATTCTTACGGAAGAAGAAAATTGTATGCACTTTGAGGTGTAAATCTCATTTCTCATTTCATAACTCTTACATTCTTAAAGATTGATTTACAGAACGATCTAGAAAATCTATTTTCAATTCTAATAGTTCAGTATTTATTCTAAATCACTGTAAAAGACAAATTTTTGAACTTATTTTTCATGCGAATTGTGCTACCAACAATTCTGAATGCTCCACTTTTAATCATATCTCTTATATTTTGAAATCAAATCAAACAACAACTGTCTGTGTGAAATAAATCCAGTATATGAGAGTGGCCAAAAAAAAAAAAAAAAACTAGAAAAATAACAAATGTACAAACATTGTTTCTGAAGTGTTACGCTGCTGCTTCTCTGATTAAAGCGGAAATCGAATATGGTGACAGGATATCTTCTCTATATTTGGTCATATTAACTCGTGACAGGAGAATTAAAATGGGTGTAGAGCGTTACACAATCCCGCAAAGTTGATGGGTCGCGCGGACAGGCGGGATGACAGGACACAATATTGCAATAACTTCAATTACCAACGACACGAGGGGTGCTGCGAGGCTGAAAACGCGCCCGCGCGCGCTTTTGCTTCGTTCATTTATATTTGCGATCATCACAGACGCAACGCCCGAACGAATTGGCTGCGGGCGCTCGATTCGGAGACGGGAGTGCCTTTAAACAAGTACTTCTTAATAAACCATTGACGTGCGAAAACCACCCTCGAAAATTTGCCGTTGCATGGCGCCCTCGGGCACCGCAACACAAAGGGTCGTGGTGTCTCCTGCGGTTATTTAGTTAAATACGCTCAAATACTGAAATAACTCGGCGGAATTGCCTTCAAAAGCCGATTCCGATTTTAGTTGAACGTTGTTTCCACGTTTAATGTACCGGGGCGGCTATTTTTGAAGAGATATTGGCAGTGCTGCAAATCGAATTTCACGTTTGCATTCAATTTCGTTGCCATAAATGTGTATTCATGGTGCAAGTTAAACATTTTGCCAAAATTTTCACTCCAACTTCACGTTGTTTATTAATAAAATTAATCACAATGCTGACGAAGTTTAAACATTTGTGCTATTATTGATTTTCTTTTAAATAAAACTTTTGACTACTTTTAATAAACATTTAATTCATGTTTAATTAAGTAGATTATTGAGATTAAATTTCAAATGCTTCTACACACTAAATAATTCTAATAATAATTACTATACTTTTATTAAAAATTACTACACTATTGTATTAAATCACGAAATAAAAAAAGACTTTTATTAGACTTTTATTTAGCGTGAATAAAAAATAGTATATTCCTCAACTAGGCAATTTCTCCCTAGTTGAGGACGATATTTTTTCTCACCAGTGTATCGGAAAGGTCCTTTCTTCCTCGAAAAATGGGATAATAGTGGCATTTTCCCTCCAGAGGGATGGAAAGTAACTATAGTGATGGAAAGTAACTAGAGTGATGGAAAGTAACTAGTTATACAAAAATTATTTCACTTATATAAGTTATACAAACTTTCCCTCCCGAGGGAGACAAAGTGCCACTTTCGTCCCGCTTTTGAGGGAAGAAAAGATATATTTTCGATGCACGTGTGAGAAAAAGTTAATTTTTTTCAAAATAATTGTTTTTTAAATAGTCATTCATTCAATTATTTATAATCAAATAATCTTCGAACTTAAAAAAAAAGAAATTAAATTATGAATAATAAAAGTGAACAACTATTTTGCAAATCGAAATATATGAAAAAGTGGAAAAATGAGAGAGACAACATTCCGCGGATATTTGGGTATAATATATGCAGGCAAACTGTTCGATGACTCGGGCACTTTGAACGACCCTATAGAGAAGAAGCGTGAATACGAGGGGGACTCTGCGCTCGTTGCGCCTTTATTGAATTTTGGGTCCGTTCCAGTTGAGAGGAAGAACGAACTAGGGACATTGTGAGGCACGCGAGATGGAGGGCGGATGCCAGCCAGAATTAATTCACATCCCGGTGCATTGCTTTTTATGATATAACTGTGGTTTGTTAGTCGTTATTCACGGTACGAATTGAATTCCGTGTCCAACGAGCGCGCCCGCGTAGACACACAGTGTGGGTGTGCGTTTTTTGCAGACGCGTCGCAGTGCGCGCACAATGAAACATTGTTGAATAAGATGACTAAATATGTGTTGACTGTCACGACATTGCGATTTACTTCTGAATACACGAGGTTTCATGTCACTGAATCAACGACAAATGACTCTTCGTCGTGTGAAAGTCTATCGCTCATATCAACGATCAAGACGAACTGTGCTAATTTTTCAAATCTGGAGTAAAAAGGATAGAGTAAAAGAGAGAGAAAAAGAGAGAAGTGTATACATCTATATAGAAGAATGAATTGAAATAGTGCGAGCTGAAATTCGCACAGTCTCGTAAAAATGAAATAACAGCAGACAAAAAGTACGCCCGGAGGAAGTCTTCTCTCCGTCAGGAGCAATTTTCATTTAGTTATATAGATGTCGCGATAAAGCACGCCGGCGTACTAAAATACGACCAATTAGATCGCTTGCCAAGTAAGCTCCTGATCGAAATGCGGCTATGCCAAACGACGATTTGAGCATCAGTCTGATTTCGTCGGGAGGGAAAAATAGCACGGCTATTTTTTGCGTCGACTGAGTTAAGGTGGTCGTTTGGCAACGCTCGAACTCTTCGTATAATCCAGTTGAAACATGGAACTTGCAACTGTCTTCATTTAAGACGTTTATTGGAAACTTGATAGAAATCTGGTCATTAAGAAAGACGACGTAACAGCATTTCATGGAAAAGTTTTTTTTTTTTAAGTTGCTTTTGCTTTTAATTTAGTAGAATTATAATTTTTTTAAGCAAAAACAACTTGTTGGATGAATGCATTTTTTAATATAAATTACTGTATTGAGTAATTAGTTATAGATTTATTTAATCAACTAAATGAAATTATATTCTTAGAAAAATTTTAAATTATTTATATATTTATTAATATTTGTATAAATAAAATGACATTCCAAGAATAATTTTAAATTATATGTAAATATTTTTATTTATATTTTTATTATTTACTGAAATAGCGAATATTTTTTATAAGTTAAAACATAAATTGGGATAAAAAAGTAAAATTATACTAAATGTGAAAAGTTTTGATGAGTTCCAAAAAAGATCAAACTTAAATGTAAACATTAAATACGTAAATTACATTTATTACATTCCTGCAAATGTAATTTATGTAAATATAATTTTATATAAAGAAAATTTGAATCAAGAAATAAATATATATAGAGAATAAGTATTATTTGAATCTAACGTGAATTACATTGTAATCAGTTTGAGATTGAAAGTTTGTTATAGAAACAATCAAAAAAAGCTATGCGAAAAAGAGATTATCGTTTTAATGATTTTTATCGTTGAAACAATGTTTTAAAATGCAACAGTCGAACCGTAAACATAACACACGCTACATTTTAATGTTTCTAATACAAATTGTGTTAATATTATCTGATATATCTATGACAATTTAAAGTTTCCTTTTTTTATTCTATTATGATTAAATTAACCCATTAAGCACCGCATATAAAAGGAGTTAACTTTCTGGTAACTTTTTTGTGGATTCGTGTTCTACATGTCAAAATGTACAAAATTTTACCATAAAATATTTTCATTTTTTTTGCAATAACAATTGTATTTATTTATAAAAATTAAAAAAAATCTTGCAAGAATATATATTGAGTTGTATTCTACCTATTAGTGTCATTGGAAAAAATATATGTATTTTTGAATCAAATTAATCTCAAAAAAACCGGAAATTTTGAATGTTGCGTAAACGCATCAACGGCGCCAAACGGGTTAATGTAATTAATTTATTTAATTATTTTTAAATAATCCAATATTATTCTGCAATATGTGTCAATCAATATTACATAAAATTTATAGAAATACATAAAACAAATCTGAAACAATTATAAAAATAATAGAAGCATGTCATCAAAACATCTATATACACCATTCTATTGACATTTGCGAATGACAGTAGATAAAGCGCAAACACAAGTACAAACGCGTTGCGACCTGACTTACCAGCCCACGTGGTCGTAAAGTGCAAACGTCTTGTCATATGATTTCCGCAAATCCTCTTTCTCTCGCTAGTCCTGCTCATCATCATTATCGTGGTCTTCCTCTCTGAACCGTTTACTCTTTGACTTTACGTCCCCACCCGTGCTCGGACGTCCCCTCCAGCAGCGCCATTTCATCCCCCACCGCTGGTGTTTATAGCCTCTCAGTTTGCGAGGAACTGGAACCACGTGACTCACGAAACCGGAACCGCACAAAACTCGCGGACCGAATCCCGGATGGCATCGTACTCACCACGAATCTCGTGTTTGCGCCTTTTTTTAGCCGCGTGAAAAGCATGGCTCGTATCCCCCCACTTGGTATATCTGTTTGAAGTCGCAGCTGGCTCTCGCATGCATTTTGTAGCGTTGCGCTTTTCCCCGGACAAGTCCTCGGCTACCATCTTATTATCAGCCGTTTGGATCTGTCTTTTTTCTCTGGCTTTCCATCGCGCTTTCTGCGAGAGAGTTCGTGATCGAACGACGTGGTTGCCCCACGTGCGATAGCCTTTTCTCTCTCCGGCTGTGTCGACAACTGTGAACCAACGACTGCTATCTACCGCAAGCGAGTAAAGCGGAGTCGGGAGCGGGACTTTGGTATACTGGGAGAATATGCTAAGTAGATACACCCCTGCCGCCACCGATTCCGTGCCCATCCCCTATATAACGTTTCTACTACCCCTTGCGCGCGCGGTAACTACGCGTGCTACTGTCCTTCGGATTATTTTACATTTGTGTATCTTCATGGCCTGGGTGGCTTTGCCAGTTGAGGGTAGTTTTACGTCGAATTACTTCACTGTTTTCTTAGAGCGCAGGCGGATCACGCCAATAACTTGGGGGAGATCGCACGAGACTTCGTTATATGCTTAGGGGCTATTTTTTATGATAAACATTTATTGAGTTATTTATTGTAGAAGGTGGAAATAAATCGAATAGGTGGCTTACTTTCGAAGAATAGTGATTTTGTTCATTTATACACTTTTTTGTTTATAATTAAATTAATAAATAATTCATTAGCATAAAAGCAAAAATGTGGAGTAAAAATGATTATTAATCTGAAATGTCCAGACTGTGATATTTCATGGATGCAATAAATGAATAATTAATAACATTGTGTTTTGAGACAATAAAGATCGAATTTAAAAAAATATCAATTTTAGTGCAGCTTTAAAAATATGCTTCAACAAGTTGAGTATTTTTTAACGAGAAGAATACGCATTTTATGTTAATCTGAATAAGTTGAACAAATAATAATAATAATTAATATCAAGCATTTTTTAATTTACAAAAGTATTACTTACTAATTTTTATTCAGTTTCTTCTATCAATTATCATTTTATACATTAGGATTTACAAAGAAAAACAAAGAATTATCTCTGAATGAAAATGAACAAAACCAAATACGAGCAAAAGATATTGAATCGCAATAAATATTCTCGTATATATAATCAATGTAAGAAAGCGACAAGAGAACTTGTTCATGTATACATGAAAACTATCCATTATATCAAACTTCTCGCGTTTGTTGGCTGTTAATTAATAACGACACAAATTATACTCTTTGAATTTCACTTTGCATTCAGTCACACCTGTTATCCAACACGATACGTCCAAACCTGTAATGAATATCTTATCCAGCTACCCTCCACTCGCCATGTCTCTCTCGATCTCTTTCTCTCTGTTTCCAACATTGTATACTCGTAAAGTGCATCAATCAGCGAAAGATAATTCCATGAAGTAATCATCGGTAATAGAAATACCATTAACATTTCTCTCGTCATTGAACTCTATAGATCGAGTCAATGCGAAGCACGTGGCCCGCGAGAACGCATAAAAGACAGCGCTCGCATGCTAACGTATCTATTATAAAAGCACCTTTCTTTTGTCTTGCTCTCACTCGCTCTCATCTCGCACGCGGAATGCATTAGCCAGCTTACAGAAACGTGCGCATAAGTGACTGCTTTCGAATGCAAAAGTATGAATGAGCTACAGTTGTTCCACGGCTCACCAATTGCTTCGCCTATCTTTGCGTTTAGTTCGTATAGCTCGCGGGACGCGCCTGCATCGCCATCGCTGCTATCTCGACTCCTTCGAGCAGGACCTTTTTCTTTAGTAGCGCGTACTTTTTGAGCATATATCCCACTGCTTGGTAAGATGTTTTAAAGTGCAGGCCTGTCTGGGAGGAGAAACGGAAATAAGCGAAGAAAGAGGAGGAAACATTTATTAGCAATTGTAATTCACAATCGCGGAATGCCGAGCGACCTAAGATATCTTGATATGGCAGTGCCGGTACACGTGTTCCGCGAAACACGTTCCGCAGCTCCATTCGTCGCGTTTCTTTGCAGATGTTCACGTGATCCTGCGAAAACCAAAAGCCTTTTTATATCGCGAGAGATCCAACGATCACTTGTAAAATAGTGAGGAGACTTGCGATTTTTCTACATCTCTGCTGTGCACAGCCATTGTTTTATTAGCCATTGCCATCGTGGGAAATTTTCCGAATGAAAGCTTTTTTGCCGTTGTTATCGCAAGCGACAGACAATTCGAATTAATTATCGTAGTTTCGCGCTCAATTCGGTCATTGCTTGGTGTGACCCGAGTGAGATTGTTTCTGTTGATGCGAGTTAGGCGCCCTCTTATAGTAATAACCATAATACACGCAAGTCAGCGAAGCTTCGTTAATGTCATCTCGTTAGGCAGTTATAATCATCCGGTGCTACAATAAAGGGGTTCAATCAATACCGTCCGTTGTGTCACATAATCAGTACCCTTATGTTAAGAATTTATAACAAAGTGTTATTTTATAAATTACAATAATTGTTTGAAAACTAAGTCGACTTTTTACATTATTTTGGTAAAACCTACACTCAGAGAAAAGTGTCATGAAAATTTACTATGTTTTATAGTAGTTTGGGAATTTTTGCAAAGGAATATAAATTTTATTATGTTTTAAATTGAATTTTACTATGTATTTGTTCAATTTTTCTATGTTTTCGTTGAAATTTACTATGTTTATATTAAAATTTACTCTTAAACATCATAAAAATTGTGTTCTTTTGCAAAAATTCTCAAACTACTATAAAACATAGTAAATTTTCATGACTCTTTTCTCTGGGTGTAATATTACATTTAAAAGTTTTAATTATAACATTAATATTTATTTATAAAATAAGCCTGACAGAATAAAGTAATTTTGAAATAAACTTGTCCAACTAAAATGTTTAGTAAATGTCACCACAGCTTGATTTTATTATTTTGATTTTGCTCTGAAAGTGTATGTACACCATTTCATGGGTCGCATAACGCGCATGTAACGATCTAAATTGACAAGCCGTGTATATCGTGGCGAAGTTTTTACTTTTGGTTTGATTTCTTTTGTTAAACTACGCATATATAGCGTTCATGCAAATTGAGCGTGACGTCAGTCTAGTTGCCCTCTATCTTCTGAACGCGCGATATCAACCCTTGATCCACGTATACTTGTGAAGGGAAAGCCACATGTACGAGGTATACGCCTTGCCTCCCTTATCACCCCGTTCTTCTCCCTACCATTTAACGACATTAACTCGAAGTGAATGGACCTATACTGTTCACCGCAGGGGTGGGTTTTAACTTTGAGCTGACTTACCCGAAGCGTTATCTATTTTGACAGCGCGGTACGCCCGTGGTCTGTTGTGGGGTCGGCATGCATGGAGTGTCAGTAATTACATTTTAACTAGATTAGCTGGATGCTAATATTGTGCAATTCTTCGACTCTGTACACCAAAATCCAAAACAGTCCCCGTTTGCACAATGTTCCTCCATTAATACGATACTACTTTCTCATCTTCGTATACTTTTATTTCACAAGACACGATGTACCTAAAATTATGATACCAAAAGTTAGAATAAAATTGAATTTTTGCTATAAACATTCCTCTTATTTAGTATCCGCATTGAATTATTAGAAAATTAATAACATAATAAATCAGATTTAAAGTTGAAGTATTATCGCAAAAGAACTTCTCAATGACTTTTAATACAAAAAAATATATCCAGGAAAGTTTTTCTTAATATGATTGAAGGAAGCTGCTGCATTATGTGGAGAAAGACATGTGATCGACGTATAGTTTTCTGTATCGTTCGTAGGCGCAAGTGTTTATGCAGCTAAGCGGATACTCGATAATCCGGATTACGTGTTTGCCTGGTCTGCCTGCCACCTCGATCTTGTGTGTTAGCGCCAAAGAAGTATTTGCTTGACGGTCATACCGTCTGGTCAATAATCCAGCCATTTAACTCACGCCAGTTGTTGCTTTTTTCCTCGCTTAAATTGACTGATTTTTCTTAAAGGTTAAATGAAATGAAAAAAGTTGTGAATTATTATTTCGCAAAATTCTATCGTAGATAAGTGATTTGCTCAATATTTTGGATATTTTGGAAGTAAAGACAAATTGCGTTTCGTTATGCAAAAGACTAAGTAGCTTTAAAAGTTGCCATTAGCAATTGTGTGTGCTCCAGGCTTGAGGGTTGCGATCAAATGAATATTATGAAAGAGTGGTTGCATTAGGAAAACGTGCTGTGCATACTGATTTGCGGCTGATTGATTGGACCCCTTTCCAAAGTTGCATCACCTCAACTACCCCTCTGATTCATTTCACCCTCTACTAACCAATAGACGCTTTTTGTTCGATAATATTAAACGATATTCATTTTTCTTTTATCACACGCAAAGAAATACGAAAAGTGTTTGAAAATCGATCATCAGTTGGAAGAGATTAAATTAGTATCAACAGTTAAATGAAGAGATGAAATACATGAAAACGCTGAATCTTTCATTCTAAGTACGACGAAGCACGTGAATCATTCGTCTGTGACATAATTATTTCTGACGCGGTAATTTTACAGTGCCATGCGTACAGCTCGAAGCGTCTGTCCGGCCTGGTATGATAACTGCTCGCATTTTCTTTTCGCGACAGCCTTCTACCACCCTCATTTTCTTTGCACTTTTTCTTCTCTGGCAAAACTCCAATCAGAAGACATCTGTCAGCACAAAAGTTGTTTCCTTTAATGCTGGCAATGTGTCTTTAATTCCAACCAAGATAAGCATGAATGAATTATGAACTGACGAAGTGCTTCTTGGCAATGTTATACAACATATTTCAACAAATATTTCTTTGATTAAATTAAAAAAATTGTTTCATTTATACGACAATACTTAAACTTGATAGGTTAAAAATAGTAACGAAATAATTTGATTTTTTTCCCAATAAAATAAAATGGGTATAAATATTCATTGGAACTATATCAAAATTGATCGCTTGTAATCCTTGAACATATGGCTGTTTCCCGACTGAGAGAAGATGGCAATCAAAGAGACAAAGCCTGCACGAGAAAAGAACAGATAAAAGGAGAGATGAGACAAGATGGTACCCGTTGCAGTAGAAGCTGCATCGCCCGAAGGGAGGTACTTCCTTCGCCGCTTCGAAAACCAGGTCTTCCAGCTCTCTCGTTCAGCTGCACTTTGCAACCTTGATATCTCTCTTTGCTGCGTTTCTCGGCGTGTTTCGCTACTGAGACGTTCCATGACGTGCAGTCGCGGCCAGAGTCAGAAACCCCGTGCGATTCTGTGGGCTGCAGATTGAGCGACAGCCTACTTTTGAATCACGATGCATACTTGCGATACATCGCTTCAACTCGTCTTGACAATTGCTTGAATTCCAAAGCAACGTTTGGAACCCGTGGATTGATGTACGAAATTTGTGTTGCTTGGAAATTCCACAGACTCCGTCGACGGCATCAAAGTACAAGTTGTTTACTTTGGGAATCATAAAACTTGAACCAACGAAGTCTGCTAATTAAATATATTAAAAACGAAAAACTCCACCCTGAATTCTACTTCAGAAAATTATAGACCTAAAACATCCGTATTTCAAGGAAAAGACATACCGATAAAGATCTAATTAAGGCAACACCCCTGTAATTTACGAAAAGTCCAAGCCCGGTCTTAAAGTCATCATCAATTATAACCCACCATCCACAGTAGCAAGGTATGTAGAAAAACGTAGCTCACAAAATTCGGTAGTTCTTCCATTTTATTTCTCTTCACTGTGCAACCATTGCCTATAAATTAACGCATTCCGTCGAGATGGGTCCGAATGGTGAAGGCAAGTTCGAGGAACTATTTTTTGAAGTGCAGAAAATGGTTCCATAAGAAACCTTATTAATAAAGTCTACCATCCCAATCAACTAAACATGAAATTTAACCATCTAAAAATCAGCAACAAAAAAAACGAATAAAATCAATTTCATTTTCAAGTTATGAAACTAGAGCAAGAAAGTCATATTGTGACTCTCTAGCAAAGAAAAATGTTTTGCCATAATTCATAGTAATTTAATGCCAATACAGAGTAGCATGGAGGCAATGCTTGTTGTTTTGCTTGGATAACATTTCTTAAAGCCCCGCAGCAGCGTTAAACTGTCCGCGTATGTACGTGTGGCAACATATTTCTCGTTACACATTACAAGAGATTCTATGGCAAAGTGATGTTTGCAAACATGTGTGGGGCGTCACAGTAGCAGTACAGTAGATGGAGCTACGCGATACGCCTCGTGTCGAAAATAGAAATATAATCTGATAGGCTTATTGTGCCTTGAGCCACTCGGTGTTATCTACCACTACAGACGTCGAATCGTTCCGTCCTACTCGGCGTTTGGCATCTTTGTCTCTGTCTTGTTTCGTTTTTACTCTTCTCTTCGCTTCTTCTTACGCAGCCTGATTCTTATCCGCATGCCGCTTCTGCTTCGTCTTCATCCCGTTCATCCTTAGGGCCTACATATTGCCGTCTTTCTTCTGCCGTTTCTTCTTCTTGTCTTCTTCAGAGTTAATTTAAAAGTTTGACTAAATTATATGGAGTGCAGTTTTAGCGGTGTACACCAGATCAGGCAGCTGTTACTGCTAAAAGATCCCTGTGCTCTTTCGTGTTCGCGTGTGGCGAGAAGACAACTTTGATTGCAGTTGCGCACTGTGAGCTCCCAACCACTCGTCTGACATTCGAAGGTTTCATTCGATGGATGTCCACCGCTGATAAGTCATTAAATCTTTTAAATAATCGCTACGATTTTTTTCAGACTCATGATAAGCATTTGAAAATGACTTGATGTATCAATGAATTACACGAATAATTATTCTCGAAAATAAATAAGTTAATGTCTCTGTTTTTATATACATTTTTCAAAAGATTATACAAATTTAAAAGGATGAAATTATTTCTAATAATGAAGGAATATAAATAATAATTTAGATGTTTAATTAATAATTATAAGATATCAAAATAAACTTTAATAACCATGCAAAATAATTTTAATCAAGTTACTTACTTCTGTTCCAACTCTTCAAAGGAAAACATTGTTCATTATTTGTTGTGTAAGCAAAACTATTTTCACATTATTATATATTGCAAACACAAAAATTTGCGGTATGCTCATAAAGTGTTTATCCCAAATTGACCATTGTTTCGACAATTGGTATCTAACAGAAAAATCTCTCCTCATAATATTTGCCGAAGCGATAAAGCAAGTCAAAAGTCGAAGACCCGTGACTGCAGAACGATCGGGAGCGATCGATGGTTGTCGTAAACTATGCTGCGGTGGAAGCGTGACTAATAGCATTGTGATCGTAAAGAAATTAGAGGGGCAGTAATGGTTTCCGGGTCCGGTGCCTTCCGGTCAGCATACATCTTTCTTGGCCGCTAACGTGGATATACACTTTCAGGATAACATCAAGTAAAACCGCACGGTAACCCTTCTGAACTTCCGTTCAGGAAATTCAGCATTCATATTCATTTCGAGTGCTTTTCATCATTTCTTTTTAATTTAAACAATGTAATTTTCTTATATTTAACAACAATTAAAGACTTTTATTTGTTGATTAATTAGTACTGACAAGGAATTATGTTGAATCCAAGTAGTTTAATTTAGGCGGTAAAATGAAGGAATGATGTATATTAAAAAGAGTCAAATGATTACCCGTATTGACGAAGATGTGTGTATATATGATCGGGTATTACGCGCGTAATAACAAAACCTGGACGATGCATGCGGGTGTATTTTACCACGCTGCATTTGGCACGGGCGGCTGGCTACGTTTGGTAGATGCTGATTGCCTCGCTGTTTGTATATACGCGAATTCTAGTGACGTCGCAAATTTCACTGCAAATGCACCCATTGGATCGTCCACTGTATGTCAAAAAACCTTTCACGTGACATTTTGTACACTCGCATCCAGTCTATCAAATATTGGATTAAAAATCCGATCATTTTTATTATGAAACTCTTTATTTTCTGAAATAAAATTTTGCAACAGAGATTAAAGAGTGTTGTTATTACAAAAATATTTACATGCAGTTGTTTCGATACAAATTTTGGATTTAAATTTGGGTATAATTTTTTTTGGTTAAAATTTGCTTATAACAAAATTACGAAATTCAATTATAAACATAACTCAATGTATACCTTTTACGGGACACTGTCGCATGTAGGGTTATTTGTTTTGCAGTTTTATTTTATCTTTTTATGAATTGTATATGAAAAAGTTTCGAAATTGTAATACTTACACAGCCAACAATTATTTTTGAAATATTTTTTTTGTTTTTTTGTAAAATAGTCAAATTCAAAGTCATATTGTTTCATAGTGATTTCTTTCTTTTAATCATGAATATTTTTTGGTTGCGTAAATTTCTGTTGCTATAACTCTGCAGAGTTTGAAAATTAATGTAAAACAATTCGATTTGTAAAAAGGTCTGAGTTATCGGACACGCGGTCGTTTTGAATAGATGGCTCTTACGAGAAATGTAGTGTACGCTGATTGATCAACACTGTCGCTAAATTAGAGTCGAGCGAGATGGGCATATTGATTGGCAATCAATGTCACCCGGCACGGACGGCAGAAATGATTTTGTCCCGTAAATACCGGCGTGCGAGTAAAGTTATGTCGGTGTATGCTTGCACCTGCAAATTCAAACAATTGTACCCACATGCAAGTGAATTAAGTAATGTTAGTTCGCGACACGTCACTAATGAACATTTTTGCGCCTTGCTTAATTGATGAAGTTGGATCTTGTAATTACCATGAGAACAACTTTTATGTGAACAGTAAAACGTCAGATGTATTGTACTTTTATATTAATTGAACATAATAATTACTAAAATCCCGAATAGAACACTAACCTTATAAAGCGTTAAATAAACAAATGATAAACGTTCTGAATGTTCACTAAACTTCAATTTGATATTTAAAAAAGTTTATGTTCTTCATGTTTAATTTAAATTTGATAGTAGTTGGCGAAAAATAAAATTGCTATTCACATAAACTTTTATAAATATAAAACCAGATAATGTACAACATATCAAACAACAAATAACCCTAGTAGAAATTGAAATCGGGTTAAATTGTGGGCCCAACATGGAAACCATATTACCCTAGCAGGCCCTGATGTGTTTTCCAGGTGTGGCGTTCATATGGATGTAACGCCGGGCATTCATATGGTATCGATCAGGTAAACTCATAAAAATGACATCAAATTAGGAAACCATGTTGGGCTCTGATCGGGATCCGATGTGGTTTCTTTATAATGAATGAAAAAAATTTTTAGATATAGGATTTGAACTCGTGTTCTTCAAGTTTGTAAGCATATGACTTAACCACTGGACTACCGAAGCTCTTAGAAATGATAATTAAGTATCGCTACTTACCTATAACTTGGATTGTGTATGGTCAAGATGTGGCTATGGCATGATTACCAGATTAGAGCCCGATAAGACCACCCATATGTTAACCATGACGCGGTAACCAATTTTGGTCCAGATCAGGCCCAGGTCGGGAATCCCATTATACGGAATTCCTGACTGGGGCCATATAAACACCCGGAGTTACATCCATGGTCATAGCCCGATTTGAAAGTCAGGATGCCCTACCTGGGACATCCTTGACCCTTACAGAGCCGCCAATTTTCAGAAAAAATAAATAATGTCTCACGAAATGCTATTTTGGCTCCAATCGGGCCCCAATCAGCCCACCATTAATCTGGTATTAATCAAGCAAACCACATCAGGGCCACATCTGAAACATGGCATGCCCGATTCCATTTCTACTAGGGAACTGTGAAGTATATTTTTCGCACAATTTCAGATACGCTTTAGTAAGTTTTCAAACTTGGAACTTAGTATAACATGTATTTTTTAGCACAATCGATTACCACATAATTTCGGTTATTTTCCCTGGCAAAAAGACTACTCGAGTTCTCATTTTTGTGTTGAGTTCTTTGTTTCTTCTTAAGAAGTGTTGAAGTCAATGGTGAATTGGTGCGATAATGGTCAACAGTTATATTTCAGACGTCCTTTTTGACCGCGAAAATAGAACGTGAAAGCCGTTAACTACGGTCATACAACCGTCATCAAAGCGTATAAACTCGCACCATTTCGCGCACCGGCTTTCGCACGGCATTTAGGTGTAATGCGTGATTTTCGAAAAAAAAAAGCAAAACAAGAACACGTCCAAACGGATCATTCGGGGCGATCATCATCGATCATGACGTGAGCTCGAGCGCATCGGACGGTAAAGAAGAAAAATTGGACCTGCTGGGAAATCGTAAAATGCGCTCAGTAGCGCGGTTCGCGATTAAAGCCAGATTCGCCAGTCCGGAAAATCGCTTTTGGTGAACAAAAACAGTGAGAGACGCGAAAGTGTAGAGACGGTAGAAAAACGGTAGAACATGAAGAAGAAAAAGAGGGACTTTGGCGATCGGTACTTAAGAAAAGAGCGTCGTTAAGCAATTCGCAAACGCCCGCGTGACTCCCGAAGGATACTCCCATCGTTTGAGCGATACGCGCCAAATGCCTCGTGACTCACGAGCGTAACGTGGAATGTAATGTCTGTCCGCAATAAATGCCTTTACGAAAGCTGAAGCTCTTTTTATGACTACCTGACAAGTGCGTCATGTTTAGACATCATGGCTCCAGCGTGAATTTGAACGCGGAAGTATTAATCCCGAGCAATCCCTTGGGCGGTGCGCCTCACTTACAAAGAATCCTATTAACTCCAGCGTGCCGTTAACGAGGAACATTTCCAATTCCGCTGCCCGAAATTACTTCAAAAGTTGAAAGAGCTATCTAGTACCTGAACAGGATTAGAAGTTACTTCTTATACAAGATTTGCCATCTTTGAAATATAACGCAAATTTCATTTAAATACAATCAGTTGAGAGTATTTCATCAACAAATATTTATTAATGTTTAAATGAAAAAAAATCTTGCTTAATACATTATGATATTTTAAATTTACACTGAGAGTCATTTGATATGGATTTTTATTTCAAGCAACACCTGTCTTGGGAAGTGAAGGAAAAAGAACGAGTTTTAATATGAAATATAGTAAAATTAGATATTAAAGTAGTATTTTTAAAGAATATTCACAGTAAATAGGGCTACTTTATACTTTCATATATGATTTTACTATGTTTTATAATAAAACCTTTTGCTCCTTGTCGCCCTAAGAATATATGACATATAGTAAAAATTTATGTTCACAGGAAAAAATTTCCTGTAAAATCGACAGAGTTGGTTATATGAAAAATACAACTCATTTGTTATAACACTGAATGTTTTATACTTTTTTACTTAAATACTTCAAAAAAGTATTTAGTATATTAGAGTTTTAAGTAAAATCTAGATGAAAACGTATTATTATTATATTTTTTTTCTATATTGAGCAAAAAATGAGAAAATTCTGCTTTACGTGAAACAGTATAAATAGATAATTTTGCATTGAAAATATAGTAAAGCTGTTCGTATCAAATCAATTAACATAAGAAAAATGTTGAAATAAAAGAGATTGAATTACTAAAACCATGAAAAAGCTCGTGATCATCAAGCACTTTGCGAGTCAAGATGTCCTTTCGTTTGCACGAGCTATTCGCCAAGGTAAACCTCTGCTTCTAGAGGAAAGATAAGCCGACATCGAGCCACGGAGGTGATCGTCGATAGCCCGAGCAACGTCCTCCTAAAGCTCGTTGGTTCGTTTGGTTCGTCTCTCGGTTTTTTCTCCTCTATCTTTTTGACCCTCTGAGATCCGGTGTTCGGCTCCACCAAATCCTCTTTACCCTTTGTAGACACCTACACAGCTCGCGCGAACCCCTCAAACTCCACTTTTTATGGCCCGTTAAATGAACTCCTCGCTCTCTTTTATCGTCCGCAAGGGTCATCGGGCCAAATCTTAGCAGACGCGATTTACGAGCTGACCATGGATTTTCTCCGCCGGCAACGACTTCTCGTTTTCGGCCCAAACTTATTATTATATTCATCTTGGCTTAATAGACGAAACAATTCGCTATTTATTACCGAGTAGTCGATTGCAATAAAGATTATGTAAAATTACGATTCACCAGGTAGTGGAATGCGGCTTTATCGGTGGAAAGTAATAATCAAACAAAATATATAATAAAACAAGTTAAAAAAAAAGGAAGAAGAAGGGCCCAGGAGTTGAAGTTAAAAAAAGAAGCGCACAAGAGTAAGCGAGATAAAGAAAATGAGTCGGTTAAGTGTTTGCGGTAAGGATAGAAAGAGAAAATAATTGAGAGACGAGCGGGATGAGGTGGCGCGAGACGATAGCAAAAGGCGAGAGGAGCTGCCCGGTAGCAGTTTCCCAAACCATCGCCATTAATAACTACCGAGATTATACGCTGCCGTTGCTGAGAGACCATCCGATGCAGCAGTATGAAACAGAGCACGAAGCGGCGAGTAACCAGGCTGCCATTTAATATCGCTCGCCCTGCCAGACGTAACGGCCAACCGACTATTTGCTAATTTCTTTGGAATGCCGTCATGGCCCACATCATCGTAAGATCGATTTTAGTTGCATCAAAAATCAACCCCGCAAGACGAATCGCTGAGATTTTTATCACCGACAGTTTTGCGCGGAATCCTTTCATTATAAACGGAATGCCACAATGCACTACGACGAAGACGCTCGTCATAATTGGCTCGAAAGAATTCAAAACCAGCACACCTGCTGATGACAGACTAACACTCGCCGCGCATATTCACATGTTAGATCTAATGTAAACATTAGAAGATTAGCTTTCTTCTTTATTTCAGATGATATCAACGGAATTTTCAATCAATATTTTATAGAGCGGACATGCTGACTTGACATTATTAACGTATTTCCTAGAAATAATATATATGACGTTTATTTACGATTTTTGAAAGCTTACTTAAAGTTATCATCTACGACAGGGAAGGAATGTTTTATTGACGCTTATAACACGTATACCATTAACATTTTAATGACGTTTTAGTGTCACACGTTTTTTGTTACAAGTTTATGTTGAAATACATCAGATAGTTTGGCAAAAATGTCAAATTAGATCAGAAGTAGAGCAACTTGTTATAATCAGAGAATGCGCTAGGAATCATTGCTAAGACTTGACTTGTTTCAGAAAAGTAGAAAATCTAGTTAGTGTTTATTCAAATGTTGAACAGAAATTCTAGATGACATTAAGTCTGAAATTGAATACTTTTTATGTCATATTAATGATCATCATTTTATCTTAAAATGTCATTAAAGTATTCCGAAATATCTTAAGTATGTTTTTCCCCAATATTACTTCATTGGTTCATTTCCGAAACTAATTGTTTTTTCACCTTATTCATGCATAAAATGAAATCTCTTTAAAATATTTTCATTACTTTGTAATTCGAAGCGGTGCAATTTATCTTAAGCAAATTACATTTGCGAAGAGTAATGTAAGGAGATGCAAAAAATTATAACTGCAAATGAACGAAAACAATAAGACCCTTACGTATAGAAGGCAGCTCTCAGCACTTCGTAACATTGGTAAACGGGAACACGACAGCGAATAACAAGTGTGGTATGTGCGTACGCAGTCGTTTCGGTGGCGGCATTTGGACAGCCTGTCGAGTACGACGGCCATGGAACACACCGGCCAACAAACAGTACAATACGATATTACAATTCAGCCAACGGCAGCATCCCAGCAGGTACAGAGCAGTGACAGCACAACATATCAACCGCGTTGCGCACCCAACTCTATCCCCATCTCTGTTCGTTTGCTGTTTCACAGTCGTCTCTCTCACTTTCTTCATTCGCTTACTGGGTTACGTCCAATCGGTTCTGCCATTAATCAACGCTGATCTTCAACAGCTTCTGAGACTTATTTAGTAGTCGGACTACCGGATTTGCCATACCAATCGTTCAAAATAATTAATACCGCGTGATAAGAAATTCTGATATAAAGAAGATAATATTTTGTGTGATTTAAATACAGTAAAACCTCGTATTTTTTGTCATATTTCGTATACCAGTCATATTCATCTTATCTTTGACAATCTGAAATTCTTTTAATAATGATCGCAATTACTGTTTAAATGTGAATTATGGTTCTGTTGATTTTCTTTTTTTTTCGTATATAAGGCAAAAAGAAGTACAGGTCATTAGTTCAAAACGTTGACTCGGACAATTCGTTAGAGCGTATCCAAATGGTCAATCAATGTGATTTACTTCAGGCCAATTGGAATGAACAAATGCTGGCGATTTTCTGGCTGGCGAACGACTTACTATAAGACGATGAAGAAGGAACGTGTCGGTCGCCTGTTAGGACAAATTGGGGTCAGTACCCGGCGTAACCCATTTGAACGACCTAACCTCTCGCGACTTCATCGACAAGCGGACTCGATCTATTGGCTGGGCGACCCCTGAAATCTCTCGGGGACACCTCTAATAGCCGGATTATCTCTTTTTCCGTGATTCTTTCCTTCGAGCCAGAGGGGATAACGAGTTGGCGTTGTTTTTATTGCGTCGCCTTTGCTAGCAGGTGGATCCTTCAGCTGAGTTATGAACCGACAGATTGTGGCGTATATCAAATTGAATATGTCTACGGCGAAGATTCCATTTAGACACTGCCGCCTGTTGAAGAAAAAAGAAGGAATAAAAAGAAAAAAAAATTATCGCGAAGATGAATTCTCGGTAGTTTATTCGTTACGAAGCAATGAACTCGTAATATCTGCGAATCTGTAGAAATGAAGCGCGGAAAAACAAAACACGATTATGAATGAAAGTTATTGATTTAACGATTACTACGCCAAGCTTCAAGACGCACTCATTGATTAATGAACGACGTATGCTCCAACTCCGTCTGACATGGCGTCGTTCATTTTACTGCTTCTTGTGTATTTATTTTTCAATTCGTGTACGCGAAACTTACGCGTCATGTAAGTTATTTGCGCGTCAAGATACCATCGTTAGAACATTACACTAGTGGCGTTTTGAGTCTTGTATTCAATACTATAAAATCTAATTGAAATGAAAACTTGTTTATATAACAAATTCTATAATTTTGCTGGTATACTTAATTTAGGTATTTATTTTATTTTACCAGTTTGTAAGTATTTTTTGTGATACATTAAAAAATTATATTCATATTTATATGAATATACTCGTGAATTATTATTGCAGAAGTTGCTGTTCAATATATAATCTCCTCATTAGTTTATGAAGCAGCTGTATTCCATTTTCGTGTTACATAAAAATCTTCCACGATATGTCATATATCAAAACACACACCAAAGTGAACAAAAAAAGGTATGACGACGCAATGACATTCTTCAAAGACAATTATCGATACGATTTGAGCATTAACGAACGCGCGCTCGCGTTATTATTTATGTTCTTCTGCATTGCGAAAAAAGATAATGGGTAGAATTCATTAATGCCGTTTTACTATGCCAGTAATTATATCCTACATTCTTATCTGTAATGTCAGAACACGGTAGGGATAAAAAACTGAACGCAACCGCGTAACCCGTTGAGCGAACTCGTTTTTCCGCTAAAAGACAATCGATTAATTCGAAGGTCGAGGAAAAGCGTCGTACATTTCCACTGTCGTGTATCTTAAGGCCCCGAAAAACGTAAGAGATTTGTCATTTGATGCCAAATGCAAGAACTTGCTTCCAACATACACTTATGGTTTTACGACAATTAATCAGCGACGATGGTTTTTTTTTCCTATATAATATTACAAGAAAGTTCATCTACAAAAAATGCAAAAGAAAAAACAAGCCAAAAATCCTCGCAGACTATAAGATAAGAAAGAAAAGAAAGAGAGAAGAAGAAGTTGCAAGGGAACAAGAAGAGAGAGAGAGAAGAGTACGAGCGGCACAAAAAGAGCGAGGCTTGCGTCTCGACTCGTGAGTCCCGTGCGTATGATATTAAACACTATAATTATTATTTAAATTCCAGTAGGATGGCTCCCGGTGTTGCGGTACCGTCGGTCCGGCTTCATCCTTCTCGTATCGGTGCGACTTGTTCATTTACCTTCTCACTTCCACCCAAACACGCGAGCATTTATTTGCATTCTCATATATATATATACACATAATTGCATATATATACATATACTACAACATATATATATGCCTATATAATATATATTATATACATTTATATAATATACATCTAAATGCTTATATATATAAGACCAAATGTTTAAATACGAATTGTTAAATAATATTAATAGTTTAATTTATTATTATTATTATGACTTGTATATATCTATTATACAACTATAGTTTCTATATATATATATATATATATATATATATATATATGTATACTCTTGTCGTGAACACCGACTGACGTTTTAGCACTTTTTTCATTTTTTTCTAGAGTTTCTTTCTTAATTTCCTTCTTTTTCACTGAAACTAGCTGGTTGCGTCGCCATCGTCATGGTCCTTGTAACTTTTAGAATTCGCATTGCTTTTACAGCAAACGCGTTTCAACTGCGCGTAGGCGATATGCCGCTTAGTGCTGGGCCGATCGCCGCGCTAGCACAGTCATGGCCACCGTGGCATGGTTTATTGCTGAGACCTGACCCCGTGTAATCACTATAAACTATACCTTCTTCTTGTACGTACGTGCCCGTATTAGGTGCCATTACCGCGCACAGGAGGCCGCCTCTCTTCATACATTCGCTATTTTTCTGCCCCTTTTACGCGTCTGCAAAGTCAATACGCTCTTCATATATTTTTCAACTTTACGAAGATGATGTTTAAGATAATTTAAAACATAAGTGTGTAATAATTATGTAATAAAATAGAAAATATTTGTATTTGTAAAATAATCATTAGCTATAATAAATAAATGATTAATTAAATTTTTACATTTTTTGTAAAATAAAAATTTTTTGTACAATCAATAATAAAATTACTAAATTATTTAATTTTTTTTCTATGGGTCTATTTCTTTAAAATTATTTTATAAAAATATGTTCATTCAACAATTTTTATATTTATACAACTTTTGAGCTTATATTTAAATTTTATTTTACTTTTTATTTATACCAATCAAATTTTAATTTACTGGATAGATATCATATGTACATGATAAAGTTATATAAATAAATAATAAGTATTTCAAATGTATGTCAACAATATATATGTTGAAAAATTGTACAAATATACAAATAAGTATAATAATAAAAAAAATAAGAAAAAGAATCTTAGATGTAAGCTGTGTGTAGTCAGAGAGAATACATCTAAGCGAATGGGACTGTTCGAACCTGTCAATATGTTAGCCTACATACATCCTAGCGTAGAATGTAATAGGAATCGTCGAATTTTCTATTTCAAAAACCGAAACGTCACGCATTATTGTGTTAAATAGTTGCATATCATTTTAATTCATTTTACAATAGTAAAATAGAAATTCTTCAACTAAAATTTATATGATTACAAATATTTAGTGCAATTCCACAGGTGATTGATTGATATTTCAATCTGAAAATTTTCCAGTTAAAAATATTTCTTATTCAAAGCTTCTTCGATAAAACCTTTATTTAAATTGACATTTTTCTAATTAATAAATAATGAAATAATATGTCTACTCAGCACAAACAAAAAGAATTAGAATAATAGATAACAAAAAGTAGTACAACTATGTAATTCTTCTGGTTGAAATTACGAGCTTAGTAAATTTGCTTTCGGTGAAACGTTGACAATCCACGAGAAACTTAGCATACGAATTCACGATGTAAATAATCTTTTGCTTCTCATGATCAGAGAAAAACAATGTACCGGATTCAATACCGGTAGCGAAGAGTAGCTCCCGAGATCGTGCTTTGTGGGTGGGCCCAACCAAAGCACGATAGCAGTTGCATAGTCTTATGGTTAAGAGCCATATAGCAATCTTTATGGCAATGCAAAACACTAAATAAAGTTTTACGTATACCGACGTCACTCCAAAAGGCAAATGCGACCAATACAAAAATGAATTGAACGAACCCACCGATAACTCATATGTCTTCGTTATGATTTTAATACAAAATTTATCATACATGTTTGAACATTCGCTTATATCGCATATTTGGTTATTGGATGTTTCGCGAAAATGTTTCTTTTCTTTTCATACATAAAAAAATGATGCTGCTAATGTTTATGCAAATGATTAACTGGCATAATTAGAACAACATTGCATCACTGATTATAAAACGTCTGAAGTCAAATACTTCGTTTTATACATCAATCCAATACTTTAATAAAATGATCGTAAATGTAACGTAAACCTTGATAGACGATAATAAACGGACGATATAAATGTTGAGAATCTGAATATTATTCAGATTTTACACCTCAAATAAGCACACATTTTTGCCTGCACAAAACCAACATAATTCAAACTTTAAATATAATATTATGTTTACATTTAGCCACATTAAGCAAATAAGGCTTTAAATCGAAATTTTATGTCTTTTCAATGGGATGTTCTCATAACATTATATGATCGAAGTTTTGAAATTGTACAACTGACAGATATATTATCGAATAAAAGTTAGAAATAACTTTCAACTTTAATTGATTAAACATCCAGTTACATTTTTGTATTTTTAAACTCAAATAATCTGTTATAAAAAAAGTATGAGTAGCATAGTAGCAACTATTAATTCGAAAAGATACTTTGAAAGCTTGAGTTTGGACTTGTTATTATTTGTACTATTGTTAACTCGTGACTTGCAGATCGAGTCCGGACCAAACACAACTCGGTTCCGCCCACCAGAAAACAAACATCGCGCAAATAATGCTCGATGGTGCGCCGCGTGTTGTTCGGCGTATAACCTCCACGGATAATTCCTCGACTTTTGAGTTCCTCTTGCTTTATTCCGCAGCAGACAAGAAAACACTCGACTTCTCGGTGATATGCCAGGAGGATATATTCGAGAGGAAGGGAAACAAAACGCAGTTCTCCCTTTGGTCCGTTCATTGTTTCCCTCCCGCACTTCTTCTCCGTTTTGGTTGTTGCTTCTACGTGGATTAATCATTTTATTTGTTCATCCTTCAAATTATTCTAAGAAAATGCCTCGCGCTCATAATTAAATTAAACAAGAAATTTATCTCAAGCAAATTACATAATGGCGAAGCTGGAATTACGATTTCGTAATCACTGCTGCAGCAAATTGCTTTTTTTCATTATCCAAAGTATCTTCGGGATGGGAAATATAACTTTTCGAATACGAGGCACAATTTTCCACATACAACGATACTATGAACCGCCGGCTCTTATCGCGCTCGGAAAGCGGAACTGTGCGGACAATTTACAGAGATAGGAAGCAGGAGTTTTACTTTATTCTACTGTATCCAAACGAAACTTGATATTATGTATATTTTTTTATTTCCCTTTATATTAATGTTTGTGTGTATATTTGTTCTTAAGAAAAATCGACTTTTCTGAAATTCTGTTCACGTGATTAAATGATAAAAGTAATATCTGTTTTTATTTCATTAAACAGAAATTAAATACTTTTACGTTAAATATGAATTTATAGTCAAACTATGATATGACCTAATGATGTTAAATACTTTTATAATCTTTATCTTCAAAAAAAATGATAAATAAAGTTGCAAATAGAAAAATGGTTAATAGGATTACTATATATATGCACTGAAAACATTCCATTCGTACATATAACTTGGCAGTCACACAATTTTTACATTTAAAATAGCAAATTCTTGTACGAAGATAAGTAAAACTCGTCCTTTTCTGATGATGCTTGACTTGGAGAAGATCAAGCAGCTACTTCTTTTGCAAACATATTTTTTGATCTCATTCGGAACATTGCGTAACTGGCCCGTTTCCTGGACATAGTCCGATAACCACCGTGCGAGAAACAGGCTCTCGACACCAAGATAGACACGCACCAGTTGTCGGAGAACCCGCGTAAACCCACGCAATCTCCTCTCGCGGAATCAGGTGCACTCAAGTAAATATTATATACCGCGTGGCATTTCATCTAAAGTAAAACTGGCCACTTTAAGGTGTCCAGAAAAATATTGCACGGAATTGCAGCTACCCTAACTTAAACTCGGCCTGATAAGTGGTTTTGTTCTTCTACTTAAAACAGAAGGTGATAAGCACTGAGAAATGAGAAAATTAACCCCTGTAAGTTTTTTACGCACAACATTATACTTTACTGCTGTTGAAATATATAATTTGTCGATGTTAACAAATAAGTTGACTTTTATCGCTGCGGTTATATTTTGCGGTCTGTTGGGTAGTATATTGTGTTTTGTTTTCAGTTGGGAATACTTGAAACTATACTAGAATAGCTTGCACGTAGAGTAACAATTTTATCATAAAAACTTATCCTTTTTATAAAGCTATTTTATTTACAATTTATTGTTATGAATAATAATTGCAACATAGAAATTAAATTAAATTTATTTTACTATCGTTGAAAGTTTAATAATTTTTTAAGTTAATTTTTCAAGTTAAATTCAAGTTTTAAAATTTAATTTCAGTAGGAAACTTTTCTATATATTTACATAGAAAAAGTTCACAACCTAACTCTGTCTCTTAGCTTATTTTGTATTTTATACTTTCTCATAAAGTCTCGTGAAAATTGTTTATTTTACACATCAAAGAGCAACGCAAATATCTGCTATCCATCTTGAACCTTTCTTAATAAATCTAAAAACTTCCGCAACCATCCATTTCAGATCATTCTGCAGAAAATCGAGGCGAAGCGCCAGCAGAGTAGCATACTTACTTTACCAACTGCAATTCCCGGAATGTTTTGCGTTGCTTTGCGCTTATCGCCTTAAATGGTCTTGATATATAACTCTCAATCCGCCAATCGTGGCGCATTTAACGCATTGTTTATCGTCGTCGTTATTAAGTTTGTCTAACTGATCTTCATTACATATCCCCTGTAAGTCTTTAATTTTACCAACAATCGCAGCTCTCACCCTGGGCGGTATAACTTGGACAGAATCTTTCCTAGGGGCGTGTATCGAGACACTTCTCGCAGCCATCCTTTATCTACATACATACATGTAAGAAGCACTACACACTAAAGTCACTAACATCTACACCTATGTACTAGCGCAAAGCGTCATTATGCTCACGTCACTCATCCTAGCCCCTCGTCCTTTCTGAGTCCAGACATATGAGAAACACGGGCCGCGAGCCACGACCACCGCCTCCACATTATTCTCTCTTTTTTTGTATCCCTTCCTCACGCCTTTTTTCACCTTTGTCGCCTAGGACCATCATTCATAATAACACTGTTTACGACAATTTCGGACAAACAAAGAACCCACTTAGAAGATAGATCTGCTTGATACAAAATGCTCTACGGGTTTGGGACATCAACGGCCACCAACGTGGTTTCAATCCAAATCCAAATTTGTTTTCTTTGATCCGAAAGACCATCTCTCTTATCTTGTCTATAATAGCTCAATCTAAAAACATTGTTCCCAAAGTCATCATCCCTGCACACGACAGATAGTGAGATTTGATTTCTAATATAGACTCACAGTTCGAAGGCCTATTGTCCTCTGGTTTTGACTGCAGATGGTTCTGCTGACGATCAAGGTCTGTTTACCTTTGGACTTTGGTATCGCGAGAGGAATATTTGTGATCATTTATATATTTATATGAACACAGGCAACAATTTTCCTTACAGATTTAAACCTTTACAATTAAAGTTTGGGGATGTAACTGAAGGAAATAAGAAGAGTCGATGCTAATGATAAAGCGCGAAAGAACAAGCCTGCTTTGACGCGTAGGCGAAAGAATAAAGGAGACAAGAGAGAAAGAGAGACGCTCAAATCCGGCCTCACCCTTTACACGATGCCGTCTAACGCTGTTCTTTGCCTCGAAGTCTCTGTCTGTGCGTACCCACTAACCTATAATTAGAGGCTTTTGCAAATTATATGCGCGGACGTGTGTCCCCTTGGTAAAATATCGGCTTAATAATAACAGTTGAAGAGCACAGCAATTATCAGGACCCCCGAGAAGCAAGACTGTGGCTTCATCGAGCGGTTTTAGAATTCTACATACACCTCCACATTTCGTTTATTCTTTTTCTAAAGAATCCACTTTTAAATGCTGCCAAATTTAAATGTAATATAATGCAAATTTAAGTACTTGTTCATTTCTTCATTCATCTTATCAATGGTATTATTGAAAACTTGTGTTAATAAGTTTTATCTAACAGTTGATGAAAGTAAAACACAAATAAATCACATTTTAAATTAAGATGTCATTATTCAAATTGAAAGGCAATTTCAAGAACTGAAAGTGTGATTAAACTAAATTCCATCAAGACACAATCAAATAACAGAATGATCATTTTCTTAATTTCTTGTATTATAAATAATATAATAACCCTAATCATTTGGAGTTTGAAACCGTTGAACTTACTGTTATTTAATTTGTATTTTCATCGCACATCAAACACGATGACTCGGTTGAAAATCCAACAGGTATAGACAATTTGTAAACATCGCGCCGTAGGTGTCGCGATGGCACAATTGTTCATTCACGGGCTCATTCATTTCCTCATCTCTGGGTCAATGACGCAGGAATTTCGGTGATGATGCGAGCATGTAAGATGTCATCGCTCTTGAAATTAACGAGAAATCAAATGTTGCTTGGATCTTGTTCAACGGACGCGAGAGTCATTCATTCATTCATTCACCGACTGCGAGGCACACACCTCCGCAAATCTCCAACGTGAAAGTGTACAATCATCCGTATGGAAGTTTGCGTCGAAGACGACCAAATCCACCACCATCAACTCAACAACCACGTGGTTGTTTTTTGGTTCTTAATTCTTGTAGTTCTTCATCTATGGCCTTGATATTTTTATTACTATTTTATTGTATTCAGATTACCTTCGTGGCGTAGGGCACGACATATGCCTTTGGTAACCCACGAGGGCGTTACCACTGGCTTGATTGTCTCTCGTCTGACATCTCGGGTGGACATATTGGATTTTCGCGCCCACGCAAAAGGTGTCACCCCCCTTTTTTGATTCATATATTCAGACCTCCTTCTGTTGTTCAAATCATACAAACGTTTGTGCGCAACAAAATGAATTTATCTTAATAAACTACTGCACAAGATTTAATTAAAAATTATTCTTTATTTCAAAGAGCTTCTTTTGATATGATCTTTTGATTGATTATAATGTTGTGTATTAATTTGTGTGTGTTGAAACATTGAAATGATATTAATTGATTTTAAAAAAATGACAATTAAAATACGCTTTGTGTAAATACGTAACGAAATGACTCAACTCTTGGCCCTTTAATTAAAAGCTCATCGCCTATTCGCTATGGATCGACTTTTTCTTTTGGCAGAATGATACTTTGATTTCTCAACGTCTTATTTTGACGAATAACCCACGTCAATGAACATAAACATTGATTTTTTTGGTATATACGTGTGTTGTAAGACATCAAATGATTCTTTCGGCTCTTAACACGTCGATTGAATGCAATGATTGATAGTCCGAGGTCCGCGAAGATCAGAGTGGCGCCTGTCAAAATAACCCGTCTATCCCTGTAACGAAATTTGTACCTTTACTTTATCCAATACGAAAGCATTCAAAAAACATCATTAACAGTTAAGTACCGCCAATTACTAAAGTTAACTTTTTTTTAAACTGTCTAATATCTGCACGATCAATCAAAAGGTAAACAAGATTGCATTTGTTCAATTTAAATTTAGGTATTGACTGTAGCTAATTACACTTTTTATATATTATACAATTTGAGATAGAAGAGTTTCGAAGTTATTTATGTTCACATATAAAATATGTCATACATAATTTTTATGAATTTGATGTCATTTTTTGTGAAATTTATATAGTGACTACTTTGGTCAAATAATAAAATTATAACTTTAAACCTTATGAAGATACAATTGTTTTCAACAATCATTTAGATAAAAAATCTGTAACTAATAAAGACGCAATGTGCGTTATTTCAGAATATGAATTTGAAGCTAAAATTAGTGAAATGAAAATGAACAAAAAGCGAGTTGGGAGATTAATTTGTATCGCGGGTTGTGCAACGGACGTGCACCGTTACTTCGTTAGGTGTACCTCGGCTGGTACCGTTTCAAAGACAATAGAGATGTCCGAATGTAAGCAGATGCGTGGGTGTAAATACACGTCGGTCCTTCATTCAGTCTCGCTTTCGCGACCTACGCTTTTCGCAATCGATATATCTCGCATCCACAAAGTGCCAAAGGCCTTGAAAACTATGTGCATTGAGGAATTCCACTTATGTCACCATTTAGGTTGCACATTGTGTAACCGAAAATTTAATTGCGCAAGTCAGATTGTTTGTTCAGACCTTCTCACGGGCGATTGAATCAGAGTGACTCTGAGAGTGGATCGATCTTCTCTCGTGACTGCAAGCAACGGGATTGTTTTAAAGTCCGCCAAGACAGTGGAGTCGAAGAGAAGGCGAAGATGGAGAAGAGAGGGCGGCATGCACGAGTGCCGATTCCGATGGAAAAATTAATAGAATCATTTTTATTGATGCATAATTTAATTGCATTTTG